>VMDO01003088.1:0-19177 GCA_007922755.1 Pedetes capensis
TAATGGTCATCCTCCAATACCATATAAAAAGAAGTAGAGTTGGTACATTTCTTCATTTTTCCTTGTTTTTCAGTGCAACATTTTCATATTTCATCATTTTATGCTGTATATAGTCTGTGTTTTAAAAAATGTTCCATATCAGATTAAGAAAATTATTTTCTATCCTAAAACTTAATAGATCACTTTTAGCTTATTATCAATGGGTTTTAAACTTTAGAGATCCTTTTTAGTTTACTATCAATGGATTATTAATTCTAGCAAGTGATTTTATGCATCTATTCAGTTATGATTCTTCTATTTGCATTAATATGGTAATTACATTAACATATTTTCTAGTGTTAGACAGCCCATATATTTCTTCACTTAACTCAACTTTGCCTTCATCTATTAATCCTTCCAGTTTTTAAAGTTTTAATTGAAATTGTACATGCATATCATAAATCAAAAGCAAGCAGCTTGGTGACTTTCCATAAAATGAACACTCCCATGTAACCAGTATTGACAAAACATTACCACCACCTCAGAAGCTCTGTCAAGCCCTCTCCTGGTCACTAATCCTCTAATAATAGCTTATATTCTAACTGATAATTTCATCAATTATTTTTGCCTATTTTTGAAGTTTTGTATAAATGGAATTATAAGTATGTGTTATTTTGTGTCAATTTTCTCCAACCTTATATTATTAAGACTCTACCACAGTGTCCATTCTTATTGGGTATAATATTACATTGTATGAATATTCCTCAATTTATTCATTCTATTGCTAAGGGACATTTATACTTGCTTCACATTATTAACTTTTAAGAATACTGCTGTTATGAGCATCCTTTTATACCTCTTTTGTTGAGCAGATGCATGCATCTGTTGAGAATATATGCAGAAGTGGAATTGTGGCATAGGGTAATATATGTATATTTTATTTTTCCATATATCAAGAATCTAAAAACTATAGCCCTAGTATTAAATTCAGCCTTCCAACAGTTTTTTTGTAAATAAAGTTTTATTGAAACATAACCAAATCCATTTGTTTTTGTTTTGTCTATGGCTGCTTTAGTACTACAACAGTAGTGTTAGTATTAAATTGTTGTAACAGAGATAGTATAACCTGCGGACCCAAGAGCATTTAGCATGTGGCTTTTACAGAGAAAATTTACTGTTCCCTGTTGTATACTGTCAGTTTTCTAAAGTGGTCATTCCAATGTATACCCCCAAAACTTTGCCTTTGCCATGATGTATTTTAATATGCATTGCTGAAGTTTATTCTTTCTTTTTTTAATATTTAGAGATTAAACTGAGGGCCTCATATATGTTAGTTAAGTGTTCTACCACTGAGCTGCACCATCAGTCCCCCCTTTATTATGCTTGATTTTGAGACAGGGTCTCACTAAGTTGTGCAGGCTTCCTCTAGCCTTAAACTCTTGATCCTCTTGTCTCAGTCTCCTACATCAATGGGATTGTAGGTATATGCCATGGCTTGAACTTTGCTCTTAATTGTAAGTGACATTAGGATGGGATTTCCTTTTTTGTTTTAATCATGGTGTGGTTTTCATATCAAGATATCCTAGCATTATGAAATGACTATTCCTATATTTTACATTATTGGGAAAGCTTGCAAAACAGATTTTTTAAATGTTTGATCAAATTTGCTTGTTGATTTGGGCTTGACATTTTCTTTGAGAGAATGTCTTCAATTAGTAATTTTTCTACTTCTTCTGAAGTCCATTTTTTAGTTACATTTTTCAAAGCTATAATTTTTAGCTTATTAACAAGACATTATGATGGTCACTGATCATAAGTACTTTAATTAGAATTATATCATATACAAAAAGCATTTCCAGAGAAAGATAATAAAATTCTCTCCTGTCTATGCAGCACCTTCCTTAAGACATAAAACACCACCACTATGGTTGAAATCTGTTTGTGCCACTTCCTATCATCACACTCAATGCTCTCTACCTATTGCCTCTGAGAGGAGTGGGTAGCCACAATCCTGAACATGTATCACCAAACCAGATTTGTTTAGTTTTGCATGTTTTTGAAATATGCACATATACGGGAAGATACCATATATTTCTTCTTTGCCTTGAATTTCTCACTCAAACATCATGTTTGTAACAGTTATCCATTTTGTGTTGGTTTACTTAATTTTACTGTCCTATAAAATGAGACTGGGCTGGGATTTAGCTCAGTTGGTAGAGCAATGCTCTAGGTCTCTGAGGTCCTGCGTTTGATTCCCAGCAAGGCAAAAATGGGAGAAGGACATGGCAATCTACTTCCAAGGCAATCCCAAAAAAATCAGTCATTGAAAACCCTATGAGAGTCACTATGAGTTGCCACGACTCAATGGCAACTAACAACAACATAAAATGAGACAGGCTGGAGTTTAGCTCAGTTGGTACAGTGCTGCTTTGCACTGAAGCCTCTGGGTTCCATCCTCAGCACCACAAAAGTAGGTGAAGGACATGGAAATCCACTCCCAAAGCAATCCTGAAACAATCAGCCACTGAAAACTATGAATAGCAGAGAAGTACTAACAATAGTGCCAGGTATGGCACAGTGTTGGGAAGTGTTTTGTTCTGTTGTACACATGGTTGCTATGAGTTGAACCAAACTCAATGGCACCTAACAACAACAATTATGAGACTATCTGAATGCACATAAACTACAATTTACTCATCAATTCTCCTACATAGACATTTTTGTTGGTGGCAGACTTTTTAGTTATGAGTAAGCAAAGTTGCTCTGAATATTCAAGTATACATCTCCTGAGAGTACATGTGCAAGATTTTCTCTGGTCTAGGCTGCATATCTGTAAGTAAATCACTGGATGTCATATTATACACAATTTTATTAAACAGATGACTGCAATTTGTTTATCAAAGTGGTTGCAGTGAATTACATTCTCATGAGGAGTGTTAAGAAGTTGCTGTTGTTCTAAATAATTGTTAATACTTCGGCATGTTTTCAAATGACTTTTCAAAGAGTTTTGACTTTCTCAGTAGCTTTTGTTTTTTATTTCATTAATGCCTATTTTAATATTAGTTATTTCCTCCTATTATTCTTAGGTTTAATCTATGGTTTTCTTATCATTTTAAGATGATAGTTAACTCATTAAATTTATGAATATTCTCCATTACTCTAAGCCCTTTAAAGCTATGCATTTCTCTCAAAGTATGGGCTTAGCCACACTACAGGATTTTATTTGTATTATATTTATATCACTCAGTTATTAGTAACTTATACACTTTCTTCATGATATCTTGATTGACCTATATATTTTGTAGGAATGCTTTTAAATTTTCAAATATTGTAGATTTGTCACAGTTATATATTTGCTTCTTATATCTAACTTAATCTCATTGTGGTCAGAGGGTATAATTAGTGCGGTGCTGACTCAAAAGTCCTGAGTCTTGCTTTATTGGCTTATTATTGATTTTTTAAATTTTTATGTATTTTTGAACAAAATATAGATTCTTTAAACACTGGGTGCAAGATGTTCATATTTGCCAACTGGATAAATCTTACTGTGTCATGTAAATCTTTTATTTCTTTATTCACTATGTGGTTGTTGTATCTGTTAGTTTCAGAGATATACATCTGACATCATAACTAGGCACTCTTCTTAGGCACTCTGTACATAAAAGCATCCACGGGGGTGTTCTTAAAATAGACTAAGAACTCTGTACCCTTAGAGTCAGTATACTTGCTCATTCCACTATTTGGAATGCTTTTCTCCAACCTATCCCTATTGTTGACTCCCTTACTTTATTCAGGTCACTTGTTTCCCCCTTTTTCCCTCCCTTAATTGGTAAATGTTGGTACAGTACAGAGTAATACAGCACTGGCTTTTTCCATTATGCAATTGTCAGAGCACTTTTGGTTACACTTTTATCAACTTAAAATGTTTATGAAACTTTTTGACTAATATGTAGTAAAACTCTTATGCATATTTGGGTTAGTGTCCTGCCTTCATCACAATCTAAACAGAGTTCTTGTTCCCTAACTTTCTGTGCCCTTACTCTCACTTATTTTTTTCTTTCTTAGCACCTATCTAACATATTAAATTTCAGAACTTACTTACCTAACATATTAACTATTTTATTATGTTTTCTATCCAGGAGAATATAAACTAAATAAGAACAGGGATTTTGATTTATCCATTGTTAGTTCCTCACCTCCTAGAAGTATGTTTGGAATAAAACTGATAGCCAAAATTTCTCAGTGAAGGAAAGAATGAATGGTAAAAATCGCATACTGATAGATTTAAAATTTTCTCTGTAATTTGGTCAAGTTTGGCTTTACATATTTTGAGACCATGTTAGAAGGTACATAGAGGTTTAGAGTTGTTTTAATTACCAGAATAAACTAACTGTTTATAACTGAGAAGTAAATAAAATCCTCTTTTAGTAAAACAACGATTCACCATTTTATTTTCTATGTTATCTGCTATTAATATAGTTTTATCAGTTTTTTTCATTACTGTTTTCCTGATATATTTTCTTGCCACTTTTAATTTACCAACCCTCTGTATGCCTGTTTTAGATGTGTCCCTTTTAAAACTGTACAATTTGGATTTTGTTTTCTAATTATATCTAACAAATCCATGCTTAACTTAGAGAGTTTAATTTATGTACATTTGTTGAATATTGATAAATTAAGAATTATTTGTACAATCCATCCTGTCTTGCTTTTTGTAAGTCTTTTTCTTTGTTTCTTGTCTTTCTTTGAATTTATAGTGTTTTAATTCCATCTTGCTGTAAATCTAATCTTTTGTTTTCCAAATCTTTTACTATACTCTGGTCAGTAGGGATCACTTATGCAGACATATCTATGAAATTTTGCATCCAAAGAGCAGCCATTCAACATGTCCTCTTTTATGGGAGTTGAGCAAGAAGGGCCCACAATGTACTCTCTCACAAAATTCAAAATATGAACTCTCCCCACTAAGGAAGTTATGTTTAAGTTTATTCTGAAGATGAGTCTCTGCTTTCTCTTCTTCTATTTCTCCCCCAACAAAACAACTCAGTCACCAAGCATGCTGCTTTGTATATCAAAGTGTTCTTGTGTTTCAGATATATGCCTGAGTCATGATTTTATTATTTAAATGGCTTTGTGACAAATTGGACTCTTTTGTTATTTTTTGAGATGACAGATTTTTAGGGTCATTGAAGGAGAGTAACTTTGATAAGAGCAACACAAACTATTGGTTTAAATGTGCAAATTAATACTTCTCTGAATATCAATAAGATGTACATACCCTTCTGCTTGGTCCCCAAAGGACACAGACTGTTCACAATTCTCTGTGACATTGGAAAAAAAAGGGAAGCAAGAGTTACACATGCCCTTTGACTATGTTTTCCATTGGAATTTGATTAAAGAATAGTTTATTTTATTCATTGTCCCTTTAAAGCTCAATGCAAGTTCGAGCCAGAACAAGCAGTTGAAAGCTTTCCTGTGCTGCTTTCCCCAAGGGTTCTATAACGGATGGCAACAAAGTCATGTGTAGGCAGAAAGACGCAAAGCAATTGACTCAGTAGTAGTGGGTTATGTACATTGTAACCCATGCTCATAAGAGAGTATGGGCAGAATATATCACATGGTCTCTTTATATTTACTTATTCATCCTTTTAACATTTCCCCTATTGGTGCATGTTTTATAAACACAAAATATATATGCACTGCACATAATATATTACTCTAGGAAGGTCTATGGGCTGGGATTTGGCTCAGTGGGTAGAGTGCTGCGCTGCAGTCTCTGAGGTCCCGAGTTCAATTCCCAGCACCGCAAAAATGGGAGAAGGGCCTGGCAATCCACTCCCAAGGCAATCCCGAAGCACTCAGCCATTGAAAACCCTATGAGGGTCGCTATGAGTCGGATACCGACTCGACGGCACCTAACAACAACAACAGGAAGGTCTATATACATTTACCAGTAAGTATATGTGTATATGGGGAATGTGTACTCAGAAATGTTTTATTAACATAATTTGCAATTTAAAATGAATGAGTCTACAGGTTTGTGGCACAAATCTGGAAGCCTAATAGTCCATCCACACACACAATGAACACAACTCTATAGACTCTGTCTAGCATGTTATTCCAATTCATAGCCCTATGAACTCTATGTGGCACATTACCCCAGTTCATACCTTGGGCCTTTATTGATCTAATTCCTTATGGTGATATTGATGCCTTCCGGTTGAATAGAAGTCCTAGGATTCTTTCCTCTTTTCTTTTCTCTTTCTTATTTACTTATTACTGTAGTGGGGGTTAAACCTATAACATTCCACCACTGAGCTGTACCCCAAGCCCTTCTTTTATTTTTTATTTGGAGACAGGGTTTTGCTAAGTCATGCAGTCTGCCTCTGACCTCCAATTTGTGATCCTCCTGCCTCTGTCTCCCAAGTTGCTGAGATTATAGGCATGCACCATGGCACCAGCCTCTCCTATCTTTTCTTAAGTCCTACACTTTTTGTCCAAGGCCCAGATTATTGCCCCTCAGATCCGATTGTATTTTGTGTCTTTTTGTCCATTCAAGGTAATGAACAATATTGCACAATACCTTGTGCAATTTCTGTACATATCTTTTTTGAGAAAAATGAATGCATATTTTAGTATTGGGGCTTCCTGGAGGCCAGAGACTTTGAGTAGTAGGTGGTATTATTATTCTCTTTGTACATGTGAAAAAAAGGAAGTGCGATGACTTTAGTGCAAGGTTACAGAATGAATTGATACATTTTAATCCGACCTTGAGCTTCTGAGCCCTGTGCTTTCCCCTGCTGGGATCCTCCTTGTCCGTGAAAAGCCTCTGACTAGGGGCAATGTCTGTGCCCTTTCTTTGAACCTCACATGGTGAGAGCAATGTCTTCCTGGATCCTAGAGTCTGACCAAGACTTATTAAAAGAGTTTGGGGTGGTAGAAAGAGTGAAGTTTTTGAAAGCAGACAGAATTGCAATCAGTTCCCAACTTCTAGGTCCACATAAATTGGGGGTCCTTGACTAAGTGCCTTAATTGGGACAAATGAGGTTATGTTCTAGGAAAAATAAGCCCCAAATCTCTGTGGCTTAAAAACAGATTTATTTCTCACTTATATGCCCATGAGCAGGTTAGAAGAGTGTTCTACTAACCCTAATTATACATGGACTTGAGCTGATGCAGCAGATGCCAGAGGACGAGCACAAGTGATCCATAAACTAGCTCTTCAGATTCCCACCTGGATGATACATATGTCACTTGCATGGATACACCTAACTGAAGATGGCAGAGAAGGGTATGCCCTTTGTATGCCCAGAAGGAGAAATAGAACTATTCAATATACATCACTAATTGATCATCTCACCAAGGTATTTAACATTTCTGAGCCCAAGTCTTCTATGTAAAAACAGGACAGTGATAAAGACAGAAATATGATAAATTAGAACTAAAGTCTTAATCTCTCACACGTCTATCAGCTTGTGCTGTGGGGGCTTGTGTGTTGCTGTGAATGCTAAAATCTATGCCACAGTATTATACATACAAGCAGGGACACCCATAGTGGACAGGTTGCAGCTGAGCTTCCAGACTAAGACAGACTAGGGAGAAGAACATGACTAATTGACTCCTAAAACAATTAGCCATTGAAAACCCTATGAATAACAAAGAAATAATGTCAAATATAGTGCCAGAAAATGAGCCACCCCCCGGAAAGCATTCAGGAAATGATTGGGGAAGAGTTGCCTCCTAAATGTAGACTCGACCATAATGATGGAAATGGAGTAAAACCCCTGGGACCTCCTTTTACTGATGTCGCATGACTCAAAATGAGAAGACACATAATGACTGCAACAACAGGCTCAAACATAAAAAGATCATGTGTGTGGCACAGTGTTGGGTAGTGTTTCATTCTGCCGTACTTAGGGTCGCTATGAGTCAGATTCAACTCCATGATACCTAACAACAACGACATCTTAATACATAAAGTACCTGGCATGAGGCTTGGCCAACAATTGGCCCTTGACAAATATTAATTCCTTGCCATTTGCATGTTGTTCCTGCCCTGCAGATCTTAGAGTAGAGGAAATGGGTAAGCGTATGCCAGGTACCTGGTTTCCAATTTTACAAGGAAGAGAATGAAAATAGGTTACAACAGTAACCAGAAGACAGGAGACCAGTGTAGCCAGCCAGCCCCAGGGATCAGATAGAGTCTCATTACCCATAAGATTATTTTTCTAAGCAGAAAATCATCCTTTCAGAAACTAGGTTGAAGAGAAAATTCGCAAAGCGGTCAGAGAGATAGCCCAATCTCTCTGAGGTTGATGCATGGTGTGCATCTCAATGCAGACTGGCACTTTCATTAACATATTTAATCATGCTTTTATCTGTAATCATCAAATGGCTTAATAGCATGCATTGTATTCCCAAGCTTGAAATAACAATGGTTATGTGGCTTTGTGATAGATGTTTTTAATAAAATCAGTAATTACCCTTTATATGTGTGTATGTGTGTGCATGTGTGTGTGTGGTATTATTATCTTCCCATTTCCCTTCTAATTGTGGCTTTTAGATATGTGAAACAAAAAACAAGACCAAGGTAGAACCCTCAAAATATCTTTTTTTAAAAAAATTTTTGTGTTAGGAGTATTTGCCAAGTGGAAAGAAAGGTGGATCCTAAAGTAAAGATTCTAATGCAAGCTTCATCCAAGAACTGTTGGGGCTAGGAAGAGCCCTAGCCTCACAGCCAAACCAATGTGGGCTCAAATCACAGCTGTGTGAGAAAGAGCTTGTTACATGATCTGTCTGAGCTGAATGTCGAAATCTGCAAATGGTATTCTTAATAAAGTTTCCTTGAAAAATAGAAAGGTACTTAAAAAGTAACTTTACATCAGCCCTTCCCAGGCACCAGGAACTATTGAACATGATTTAAAAATAAATATTAGCTCATTTAATCTTCAAATCAACCAAATTAGGTACTTTGAAAATCTCTAGGGTAGTGTTTCATTGTTATACATAGGATCACTATGAGTCAGACCCAACTCGATGACACCTAATAACAACAACAAGGTACAGAGAGGTTAAGCAACAGGCCCATCATTCCACAGCTACTGGGCTGGGATTTAGCTCAGTTGGTAGAGGGCTGCACTGCAGTCTCTGAGGTCCCGAGTTCAATTCCCAGCACCGCAAAAATGGGAGAAGGACCTGGCAATCCACTCCCAAGGCAATCCCGAAACAGTCAGCCATTGGAAACCCTATGAGGGTCGCTATGAGTTGGATACCTACTCGATGGCACCTAACAACAACAACAATAAGTATATAAAGTTGGAATGAGAAACCAAACAGGGTGCTCGAAGCCACTCTTTTTTTTTTTTTTTTAATTTCTGTGGTACTGGGGGTTTGAACCCAAGGCCTTGCACATAGTTGGCAAGTGCTCTCCTACTTAGCTGCACCTGAGCCCTTTTTATTTATTTATTTATTTATTTATTTATTTATTTATTTGTGAGACAGGGTCTCACTAACTTATACAGACTGCCTCTGCTCTTGAACTCATGATCCTCCCACTCCCACCTCCTGAGTCTCTTGGGATTACAGGCATGAGCCACTGCACCCAACTTCCAAGCCACTCTGAACAGATGAATTGGTTCTGCTTCTGCTATTGATCCCAGAAGCCCATTTTTACTTAATAGACCTGGCTGCTGGACTGGGAGCTTTGCCCATATGTTTTATGCCTGCCATGTACATGTGTTCTTTGACTCATTTTGTTTCTACTCAAACAGCCTTGCAGGGTAACTTCCACACACTTACCTCTCAGTGCCTTTACTTATACCCTCCATGGGTCACACTGCCAAATAGTTCAGGATTTGCAAAACAGAAGTAGGATTCTCTCTAACTACATTGTTGAAGGTGAATCACTTGGAATCTAAATTCATCTCTAAAATGTGCAACGTGTTGAGCCTGGCATTTTACAGACCAAAGTGATGGAAAATTACTGTTATCCCCCTTTTATTTAGGAAATATGCATCAATAATCCCCTTAGAAGAGTCTCTCAGAGCATAATCAGGATGGTCCACATTGTGAACTACTCCTTCGTGGAGAGGAGAGGAATTGTTATCAGTCTTGATATGCTAGTCCTGGGGCCTCTGGTCATGTAGGTAGACACAGCCCTGGACCATTAACTGCACATATCACATCATCTTTTGAGTCTTATCTGTAAAATAAGGTTGCCCTAAGAAAAACCCACAAATCTGAGAATGTGAAAATATACAGCATTTTGCTGGGCATAGATCAGGGACAAGGAGAGAGACTGTCTGATTCTAGCTGGATTCTATCATGCCCAAGAGAAAAGGACCGCAACGGCAATTGGCTTGCTGGGAACAAAAGCAGGACCATCCTGCATAATATCACTGTGCAAAAACCCAAGGCCCCCTTGTCTTTTTCTAGTATATCTACCACCTTTGAAAATTACTCAGGATGAAATTACTGTATGACCAGAGCAATGTCAATAGCTTTGCAGAACGATGCATTTCTTCCCTGCCTAGGAACAATAGCTTAGAGCCTATCATCTTCTCAAACGATCTAGATTGTTTCATTTGCACTGTATTCCTGGTACATTGCTTGGGATGAAATTCAGCTGGGCACTGTGGTGAAAGCCTGTAACCCCAGCTACTAGGGAGGCTGAGGCAAGAGGATTCTAAATTGGAAGCTAGAGGCAGCTTGTGCATTTTAATGAGACTCTATCTGAAAATAAAAAATTAAAATTAGGGGTCTAGGGGTTCAGCTTGGTGACAGAGGACTTGCCTAGCATGTGTGAGGCCTAGGGTTCAACCTCTGTTGTTGTTAGGTGCCACTGAGTTGGGTTCAACTCATAGGGACCCTATGTACAACAGAACAAAACACTCCCCGATTCTGTGCCAGGTAGGTGATCCTTTTTATGTTGAAGTGCCTTGTGTCAGACACTGTGCCAATCCATTTAGTTAAGGGTCTTCCTTTTTTATGTTGACTTGCCACTCTCTCAAACATGTCCTTCTCCATGGATTAGTCCCTCCTGACATGTCAAAAATATGTAAGATGCAGTCAAGTCATCCCTACTTCCAAGGAGAACTCTGGTTGCCCTTCTAGGATGGATCTGTTGGTTGTTTTGGCAGTCCATGGTATATTTAATATTCATCTCAAGCACCTAATTCAAAAGCATCAATTCTTCTCCTGTCTCCTTTATTCAATGTCCAACTTTCATAACCATATGATGTGACTGAAAATACTATGGGATGACTTAGGCACACGTTCATCTTCAATATGCTATCTTTACTTTTCAACACTTTAAAGGGATCTTTTGCAACAGCTTTTCCCAGTGCAATATGTCCTTTGATTTCTTGACTACTGTTTCTGTAGGTGTTGATTGTAGAACCAAATAAAGCAAAATCTTGGACAACCTCAATCTTTTCTCCATTTACCATCAAGCTGCATGCTGACTCAGTTGTAAAGGATTTTTGTTTTGCTGATGTTGAGGCACAATCCATACTAAAGTCTGTGTTCTTTAATATTCATCAGTAAACATTTCCAATCGTCTTCGCTTTCAACAAGCAGAGTTGTATCATCTACAAACACAGGCTGTTAATGAGTCTTCCTCTAATCATGATACCACGTTCTTCCTCATAAAGTCCACCTCCTTGTATTATTTTGTCAGCATAGAGATTGAAGAGGTATGTTACATCCCTGACACATCCCTTTTTGACATTAAATCAAGCAATTTTTCCTTGCTCTGTTCAAATGACTGCCTTCTGATCCATATAGAGATTCCTCATGAGTACAATTAAGAGCTCTGGTATTCCCATTTTTTGGAAAGTTATTCATAATTTATTATGATTAACACAAATGGATCTGCATAGTCAACAAAACACAGAAAGATATCTTTTTCATATTCTCTGATTTGGGCTAATATCCATCTGACATCAGCAATAATGTCACTGGTTCCACACCTTCTTCTGAATCTGGCTTGATTTTCTGGCAGTTTCCTGTGTATAAACTAGTACAGTTGCTTTTGAATGATCGTTAGCTGAATTTTATTTGCATGTGATATTATTGATATCATTTGGTAGCTTCCACATTTGGTTGAATCCCCTTTCTCGGGACTAGGCACAAATATGGACGTTCTCCAGTCAGTTATCTAGGAAACTGTTTTCCAAATCTCTTGGCACAAACAAGTTAGCACCTCCAGTGTTGCATCTGTTTGTTGAAACATCTCAATTGGTTGGTATTCCACCAATTCCCGGAGCCTGGTGTTTTGCCAGTTCCTTCAAAGCAGTTTCTACTTTGTCCTTCAGTACCATTGGCTCGGGATCACGTGCAAGCTCCTGAAATGGTTGGTCATCCACAAAATATTTTTGTTGTATTAACTCTGTGTATTCCTTCCATTTTCTTTTGATGTTTCCTGCATCATTTGATATTTTCCCTATAGAATTGCCACTTGAGGCTTGAATTTTCTCTTCAATTGAGAAAAACAAAGCATGTTCTTTCCTTTTGGTTTTCTATTCCCAGCTCTTTGCATAAGTTATCATAATATTTGATTTTGTACTCTCAAGCTGACCTTTGAAATCTTCTGTTTAGTTCTTTAACTTTGTCATGTCTTTCTTTTACTTTAGCTGCTTGCATTCAAGGGCAAGTTTCAAAATCTTGTTTGACATATAGTTTGGCATTTTTTCCTGTCTTTTTAATAAGCTTTTGCTTTCCTCATGAATAATGTCTTTGATGTCATTCTTCAGCTTGTCTGGTCTTCAATTATTACTGTCTAAAATGTATCCAACCTGTCCTTGAGGTGGTCTCTAAATTCAAGTGGAATATACTCAAGGTCATACCTTGACTCTCATACACTTGTTCTAATTTTCTGCAGCTTCATTTTGTATGTACATATGAGCAGCTGATGGTCTGCTCCACAATTAGTTCCTGGTCTTCTTCTGACTTTTGATATTGAGCTTTTCCAACGTATCTTTCCACAAATGTCAATTTGGTTCCTATGTGTTCCATCTGGTGACTTCTATGTGTACAGTCTTCATTTATGTTGGTGAAAAAATGTATTTGCAATGAAAAGATCACTGGTCTGACAAAATTCTATCATGCTATCTCCAGTATTGTTTCTGTCACTAAGGCCATATTTTCTAACTACTGAGCCTTCTTTGTTTCCAACTTTTGCATTCAGTCACCAGTAATTATCAGCACATTATGGTTGTATGTTCAACCTATTTCAGATTGCAAAAGCTAATAAAAATCTTCCCTATCTTCTTTTGTAACCTTAGTGGTGGGTGTGTACATTTGAATAATAGTCCTATTAACTGGTCTTCCTTGTAGGCATATGGATCTTATTCTATCACTGACAGCATTGTACTTGAGGACAGATCTTGAGATGTCTTTTTTGATAATGAATGCAACCTCATTTCTCTTTAATCTGTCCTTCCCAGCAGAATAGACCATATGATTATCTGATTGAAAATAGCCTATGCCAGTCCATGTTAGCTCATGATGCCTAGAATATCCATATTAATGCACTTCATTTCCCTTTTGACAATTTCTAATTTTCCTCAGTTCATACTACATACATTCCACATTCTAATTATTAATGTTTATATTTGTTCCTTTTCATTTTGAGTCATATCACATCAGCCAATGGAGGTCCTTGGCGCTTTATTCCACTCTTGTAATTAAGGTAGACTCTACATTGAAGAGGACAGTCTTCCTTATAATCTTTTGAGTGCCTCCCAACCAGGCTCATTTTCCAGCACTATATCTGATAGCATTTCTCTGCTATTCATAGGGTTTTGAATGGTTAATTGTTTCAAGAGTGGGCTGCCATGTCCTTCTCCCTAGTCTGTCTAATTCTGGAAGCTCAGCTGAAACCTATCCACCATGGGTGATCCTGTTGGTATCTATAATACTTATGGCATAGCTTTCAACATCACAGCCCCCACCATAAGGCAAACTGACTGCCTTATGGGGGGGCAACCTCTAGTGTTGCAATAAAAGATAAAATAAAATTCATCTGCAGTTTCACCTTCCATATACATGAATTCGCACCCTGTAATAGATTTTTTTTTTAAGAATTGGACCCAGTAAAGGAAAGGGCATTTTCACACAAGAACTCAGACCCCAAAATAAGTTCTTTCTCTGAGTCAGAATGAAGACACAGAGGCAGAACTGAGGGGTGGTAGGCAAGAGAAGAACAAATCACCAAGACTATGAGTAGCAGAGCTGTGGGGCCCAAGTAGCAGTTGGGCAAGCCCTTTCCCTTTATTCATTTGGCAGAACAAGTTGGAAAAAAGCTGCATTTCTCAGTGACAGCATTGATGAAAAATCACAATTTAAAATAATCCTTAAACAAAAGCATTGATAAAGACCATGCCTTTTCTGTAAACAGTAGAGGTCATGATACAACAGAATTATCTTGGATGAAGCCAGCATGTGACAGTAACAGCGAGAAGTCTAGGGGAAGGAGAACTTAAATAGTCAAAGACATGTGGTGGACTGGTATTAAGGCAGAGACTTTTGTCTCATGCAAGGTTGATTAAAGGTGTTTGCCAACTGCACTGAAGACAGAACTGATCATGTGTAGCTTGTTTGACAACTATGCCCAACAAGCTGAAGAGTGAAATGCATTACTTTCTAGCCAATTATTTCATGCAATTATTCCTGGAATGGTATCTTAACTAGGAGTTGGATAAATACCACAAAATACATATCTGCAGATCAGGATTAGATACACCCAACTTGACAATTACTTCTATAATTTTGGTGCAAAATGGGTGGTTGTTGTTGTTAGGTGCCATCGAGTCATGTCCAATTCATGGTGACCCTCATAGGGTTTTCAATGCCTGATTGTTTTGGGATTGCTTCAGGAGTGGACTGCCAAGTCCTTCTCCTATTTTTGCAGTGCTGAGGATTGAACCTGGGTCCTTAAAGAGCGCAGAGTAGCACTCTACCAACTGAGCTAAATGCCAATCTGTCAAATGGGTAATACTTGGAAAATTCCCTTATTTTTTAAGAGATCAATTTCTTAGCAAAGTATATTTCCACCTGAAATATACTACTCTTCATAATTTATATGCAACCTTCTAGAGATACCCTGTACTTAAACATATGCATATATACTCTTAAATTATTGTTCAGAAATATTAATTTTGGTGGATTATAGTTCTGTGAACTTTAATATACATATAGGCTTCATGTAATCACCACCACTATCAGGATGCAACATAGTTTCATCCCTGCAAAAAACTGCCCTAATAATCACAATGTCCCTACAATGACACTCCTAAGCCCTGGAAATCATTGAACTTTTGGTTTTATCTTTTTGAGAATATTGCAAAAATGAAATCATACAATAAGTATCCTTCTGACAGTGTCAGGTTTTTTTTTTTTTGCTCAATAATGTCCTTCAGATTTATCTAGTCATTATATATATCGATAATTTGTTCTTTTATAGCTGCTGAGTAATATTCCAACATCAATACACTATAGTTCATTTATCTATTAACCCATGGAAACCTATGTCATTTTGGTTATTAAGTATAGAGCAGCTGTAAACATTAATGTATGTGTTTTCGTATGAACATAACTTTTCATTTTTCTACTATAAAATACCCAGGAGTTGGATTGCTGGGTTATATGGTAGTATATATTGAACTTATTAAGAAATCGACAAAATGTTTTCATACATTTACTTTTATCTTCATTTTGTAACACAAATGGAAGTTATATACATTACTTTATGTTTTGCTTTCTAAAATTAGCAATATGCCCTACCCATCATTCAGGATAGATTAGTGTATTTTGATCTATCCTATTTATTAAATGTTGCTATAAGGTTTTGTTTCTGTTACTGTGCTTCTCATATGTTCTGCATTGATTTTTTTTTTCATGTTTCTAGGTACAAAATCATTGTGCCAATTCACCCTACTCCTTAGAAGCCATTTTTTAATTTTTTAATTTTGTTAATTTCTAGATCCATTATTTTCTTTCATCTACCTCTTTTGGTTTGTTTTGTTGAAAAAATTCCAATTTCTTGAGTAAGCATTTTAAGTCATACACATTAATAAACATGGGAGAGTAAGAATTGAATACACAAGTCCACTGCTTACACTGTGTCCCATTGACTTTGTTATGTATTGACTTCATTGTCATTCCAGGTATTCTACAATTGTAGTATTTATTTCCCCTTTCACTTGAAAGTACCATGAGAAAATTGATTACTATTATTCTTTTAAATTTTCAGGTTCTGGGGCATATGTAGTATACACAAAGAATACAGAATAATATTAAAAAGAACACTCATAATGAGCAGTTTATGACATAGAATATTATCTACATCTCTGATGTCCACTTTGTTGCCTTCCCCTAATCCATACCTTTCTCTATTCCTAGAGGCAAACATTAATTCTAAATTTTGTGTTAATAATTAAATTGCTTATATACATAAGCCACACAATGATTTTACCTTTATGTCAATAGAATCATAGTGAATACATTCTACTGTAATTTGCATTTTTCTCTCAGCATGTTTGGAATTCATTCATTTCAATACTTGTCTTTTTATTTTCACCGTTGTATAGTATCCTATTGGCTATAAATATCAGAAGTTACTTATCCACTTTACTACTGATGGGCCATTTGGATTGTTTCTATTTTTGCTTATACAAATGTGCTAGAAATATTCTTGTGCATAATCCATTATATACACAAATGGGAATTTGTCTGGAATAGCTATTTCAGAGTGGAATTACTAGCACAGAAGACACCTATCTCTAGCTTTATAATAAAATGCCTAATTTTACCTGGAGTGGTTTTACCAACTTACACCTTTCTCAGCATATCTTTAATCATGTTTGACAATGTTAGCCTTTTCAAATTAATTTTTTCACAAGTAAGATGTGAAATTGTATCACCTAGTACTTCAAATACCTATTTCTATGATTTTAGTACACTTTCTCAGTTCTTTGTGATCATTCACACTTTATGAAATGCCTTTTCTTTGTTCACTTTTTCCTTTTCTTTTTAAATACCTTTTTAAAGTGGACTCACTGAAACCTATGATTTATTCTATACGCTTGTCATTGGTTTTGTAGATTGCAAATATTTTCTCTCAGTGTGTGGTTTGTCTTTTTCAGTTGAACTACAGTGCTTATTGAGGAACAAAAATTCAAACCTTAAATGCATTTGAACTTATCAGCATTACTATTTGTATAATCTTTAAGAAAATCTTCCCTACTCCACAGTCAAACATATTTTCTCTATATTTTTCTTTAAATATGAAGACTTAACTTTTATATATGAGTCTTAATGTACCAGAAATTGATTCTGTATACAATGAGTGATTGCATTGCAGTCATTTTTTTTTTATGTGTATCTAGTCAATTAGTCCAGTGCTATACAGGATTTTTGCACTACCAGTTGAAAAAAACAGTTCCATGGGTATATGGACCTATTTATAGACCTCCATCCTATGCCATCTGTCAATCACTATATCAAGTCATACTCTTTTATTTTTTATAACTCACAAAATACACTTAGTGTTACTGCGTGGGCAACTCCTTTCTCTTTTTTTTATGGTGGTACTAAGGGTCAAGTCCAGGGCCTTCCACAGCTAGGCAAGCATCCTACCACTGAGCTATAACCTCAAACCAGTGTTTTGTTTTGGATATCCCCTTCTGCATAAAGTAGAGAAGCCACTTGCCAAGATTCATACAGATTTTTATTTATTTGTTTGTTTTGGTTTGGTTTTTGGTTTTTCTTGTTTGTCTTTTAAGACAGGGTTTCACTGTGTAGCTCAGGCTGTCCTGGAACTTGCTACTTAGACCAGGCTGGCCTAGAATTCATGCTGATCATTCTGCCTCAGCTTCCCAAGTTCTGGGATCATAGGCATATGCCACCATGCCCAGTAGAGATTTTTATTTTAATTGTCTTGGATCTATATATTTGTTTGAGAAGAACTGACTTTTTAAGCATATTGAGTCTTTTAATCCAATAATATACTCTCTATTTATCGAAGTATGTTTATTGCTTTTCAATAAAATTTATAATTTTCTTCATAGGAGTCACATACAAGTGTTGTTCAGCCATCAGAGGTCACATTTTGTTATTATATTTATTATCATTTTAATACCTTTTGTGCTTGCAGCTGAGGCACAGCAATGCAAGTGACTATTTTGAATAAACTTTTTATTGAAGTACGATGTGCTTTATGAATTTTCAGAGAGCACAGAATAATGTAACCAGCACAGGATGCAGAATACAGCATCATTAACATGAGACCCGTCCCAACCAAGGTCTGCCTCACACAGAGGTGATCACTATGCTGACCCTTTTATTATAGATGAGTTTTGCATATTTTTGATAATAATGGAATCATTCAGAATGTGTTTTTATGTCTAGCTTTTTTTTTAAATACTACGTTTTTGTGAGATACATCCATGTTGAGTGTTGTTTCTGTCTGTTCATTCTCCTTACTATATAGATGTATACTGCATTCACAGGCAATAATTCATGCATACTAATTCTGATAGGTTTTTACATAACTGCCAGTTTGGGAGATGTAGCTAACATGAATATTCTGGTGTATGTCTTACTGAGCACTTAATGTGCTCATTTCTGTTAATTCTTACCTAGGAAAAGAATTGCTGGTAATGCACATGTTTAGCTTTAGTAGACTCTGCTATATGGTTTTGGTTTTCTAAAGTGGTTGAACCAATTCAAGACTCTCTTATATATATAAGAATTCTAATCAAAACAAAACACAATCTGTAAGTGACATTTTAACATTTCTTATTATAGAAATGTTAGTAAATTCTCATATGAATTTTAATATTTTATCTACATAAATAAACTGGCGTTTTGTGAATGAATTCACCTCTCATGTTTACACTGGACATGAGTGGCTCTCACAATTTTTTCCTAATAAAGTTTTGATTTTTGAATATTCATAAGAGAATTAGGTTGGAGCTTCCTTTCCCATGTTGCCCTTATCTACTTTTCACAAAGTCTGTTTGCTAAGTAATTAGGGAATGGTCCCACAATTTTTCTTCTCCATAAGATTTTATGTAAGACTAGAGTAGCTTATGTCTGAAGTTTTTGGTAAGGCTTGCCTATTATTCTATTTGGATCTGGTATTTTCTTTTAGGGGAAGTTGTTAACTATTGGTTCAAAGATAAAATCTTTAATTATT
>VMDO01003088.1:19277-151380 GCA_007922755.1 Pedetes capensis
AATTAATTTCTGCTTTTACTCTAATTATTTACTCTTCTGCTTATTCTAACTTTGAAATGGGTTAACTAGTCCATTAATTTTCAATTTTAAGTCATTACTAACATAAACATTTCATTGCTCAAGTTTATTCCCAAATCCTGCTTTAATTGTATTCACGCATTTGATATATAACATTTTCGTTATCAACGAATTCTACATATTTTCCCATTTCCACTGTGATTTGTTCTTTGACCCCTGCATAATTTAGTAGAGATTTATGTTCTCATTTAATATTATTGCTATAAAATTGTCTTTTTCTTGGTTTTATGTTAATTTCCTTATAATCAAATAATATAGTTTGTGTGATACAAATTAAGTGTGCTAAGAATTGACTTGTGCCTGATATATGGCCAATTTTTATAAATTCTCATGTTTGCTTGAGAACAGGAATTCTCAGTTACTGCTGCTGTTGTTAGGTGCCCTCAAGTCATGCCTGACTCACAGCGATCCTCATAGGGTTTTTGATGGCTGTTTCTGGATTGCCTCAAGAGTGGATTGCCACATCCTTCTCCCATTTTTGTGGTTCTGGGAATCAAACCCAGGGCCTCAGAGACTGCAGAGCAGCACTCTACCAACTGAGCTAAATCCCAGCCCCTAGTTACTGAGTATTTTGTAATTGTGCTCTGCAAACCTGCATTCTAATAGTTTCTTTTTTTCTGGTTAAAGTTTCAATTGCTGGAAGAGGGCATATTATTAATATGTTTGCCATGTTGTCTTTGTCCTAATATTTGCATTGGACTTGTTTTTTTTTTTCAGTGCCAGGGACTCACACATGCTTTTGCAGGCAATTTACCATTGAGCTACACTCACAGTCCATTTTTTACTTTTTACTTTGAAACAGGGTCTCACTAAGTTACGCAGGCTGCTCCTGGCCTTGAACTTGTGATTCTCTGGCCTCTGCTGCCCGAGTTGCTGAGATTACAGGCATGAGCCACTGCACTCAGCTTTGCATTGGACTTTTAGGCATGTTTATGGTGGTGGCATGGGGCTGGGGTTTAGCTCAAGTGGTAGAGTGCTGCTCTGCACTCGCTGAGGACCTGGGTTTGATCCCTGGGACTGAAAAAAAAATGGGAGAAGGATATGGCAATCCACTCCCAAAGCAATCCCGAAACAATCAGGCTTTGAAAACCCCATGAGGGTTACTATGAGTTGGACCTGACTTGACAGCATTTAACAACAAAAATAAGAACAACATAGTGGCATAGTTGGTTTAGAATTGGTTATGTCTTCAAGATGAAATAAACATTTATTAGTATTTAAAGGTCATGTTTATGTCTGGACAATAAAAGCTGTCTTTTTCATCCAAGTTCCTGATTTTCTTTTCCACTCATTTTTCTGCAACTATTCCATGATCTTATGTTTTAAGTTGTGACTCCACTAACCAGAATAGGGCAGGGTTAAAAAAATATTTTTTTAGTTAGATAACTTTGATTTCCTCCCAGACAATTTTATACTTTAGGTTTGGCTATATACATCTATCATTCTGTTTTGTGTCTTCTGCATGTAGATTTCTTTAATAGAGTTAATGTGATTTAGATACTTCTTTTTGAGTTAGACATAATGCTTTATTTTTCTTGGAAAATTTCCATTTCATCTAACATTTCAATTTATTGGAATAAGGTTATCAAGTTTATTCTCTCGTATTTTAATTTCTGCTGCATTTGTAGAGTAGCTATTGTTTTCTTTAACAGTCTCTGTGTGTGTGTTCTCTTCCTTTTGACTTTGTTAATCATTATTTTTATAGTTTTTTCTGTTTCATTAATTTCTGTGCTTATGTTAATTATCTTCATTCTTTTACTTTAATTCATATAGTTTATTTTTCTCATCTATTAGCTCAACATTAGTGTAGTAAGTTTTGGTCTTTTATAAATAAGTATTAAAAGTCAGAAATATCACTTTGGTAATCTACAGATATTATCATATTTCTATTAAACTTTTACTTGGAGATAATTTTAGATTTATATCTAGTTGTAAGAAATAATGCCCTGCAGCCATCCGACTGTAGCATCTGATCCCATCAGATCTTGGAAGCTAAGCACAGTCAGGCCTGGTTATTACTTGGATGGGAGACTGCCTGGGAACACCAGGTGCTATAGGCTTGGAAAAAGGATCCAGCAACCCACTCCCAAAAAACAATCTGCCATTGAAAACCCTATCAATAGCAGAGAAGCACTGAAAATAGTGTTTGGTCTGTTGTACATAGGGTATTTATGAATCAGACACCAACCCGACGGCACCTAACAACAACATAAGAAATAATCCAGAAAGATCCCATGTATGCTTCTTTATCCAGTTCCCCCATTTTAAAATCTTGCAAAATTATACTACAATAACATGATCAGGTTATTAACATTGACACAATCACCATATAGAATGTTTTCATCACAAGGACATTGAATGTTGCCCTTCTAAGCCCACACTCACTTCCCTCACACTCTCATCCTCTTAACACTGACAGCCACTAATTTGTTCTCCATTAACAACAACAAAAAAAATCCAAGGAATATCATACGAATGGGATGATACATTATACAACCTTTAAGTACTGAATTTTTGTCACGCTGCTAAACTTTCTAGGGGTTCATCTAGAAGACTGTATCCCTTTTACTGCTGAGTAGTTATGGTATGTAGCTGCTATAGTTTGTCTACTCAGTCACTCATTGGCAGATATCTGGGTGTTTCCAGTTTGGGTTGTTATGTATGGGGTTGGGATTTAGCTCAGTTGGTAGAGTGCCACTCTGCAGTCTCTGAGGTCCTGGGTTCAATTCCCAGCACTGCAAATAATGGGAGAAGGATGTGGCAATCCACTCTTGAGGCAATCCAGAAGCAAACATTGAAAACCCTATGAGGGTTGCTATGAGTCAGAAATGACTTGACAGCACCTATCAACCAGCCAACCAAGGTCTGTTTCATCTCACATTATTATAACTGTACCAGCTTTCATTTGGTTAGCTTTTGCCCATAATATCTTATTCTACTTATTTTTTTAAAAATGTATTGGCTTTCTCAGCTCTTTATTTCTACTCTCAGTATCCTTATGACTGAGATGTGTCTCCTTTCTTCTTTCCTTCCTTCCTTTTCTTTCTGTGTGTCTCCCTCCTCCTCCTCCTCATCTGCCTCTCCCCACTTTTTCCTTCCTTCCTTCCTTCCTTCCCTTCTTCCTTCTTTCTTTCCTTCCTGTTTTTTGTTTCATTTTTGAGACAAAGTCTCTCTGTGTAGCCCTAGCTGGGCTGGAACTTGCTTCAATCCTGTCTCAACCTCCTGCCTGAGTGCTAGGATTACATGTGTGCACCACCACACCCAGTGTTGGAATATGTCTCTTAAAGAGCACGAAGCATAAAAAATAGAATAATTTTAGTGTAAAATATAGTGCAAATATAGAAAATTAAATAGAATATAGAGCTTAATAAATGTTTATGAAACACATTGCCTTGTCTACCCTGGAAGCTTCGTAGTCATAAACCATGTTTCTTTCCCCTCAAGGTAACCAGTATTCTTCCTAGTATGAAAGACACTTCCTGTGTTTTTCCCCCAGTAACATAAAAATTTTTATTATTACCAACTTCCTGCTTTTACTTATAATTTTATCTTTTAAACACTGATCCTAGAACATTATATGGTGTTTTATTTTTCTTTCTGTTGTTTATTTGTGTGTTTTCAAAGATAATGCCTTAAGTCTAAACCAGGCAGATAATGCCTGGTCAGTAAGTTCCCTCTCTATCCCCATGCCCGTTTTTCTAGTGCAAGTTATTAAAATACAAAGTCACTGGATCTATACACTTATATAGTTTCATCTTCTATTTTCTCTACCTCTGCCCTGAGATCAACTACTTCTCTAAAGGCCTTGTCTCTTCTATGAGAGAATGACATTTACAAACCAAGACCTGGATGCCAGTTGTGTTCATTGTTACTAGGATGCCATTCCTTCTAGGACTTCTTGAAGACAAAGCTTGGAAAGATATGGATGTATACTAATTCTTGCATAAATACAGCAATCTACTGATTGACTGGGCTGGGATTTAGCTCAGTTGGTAGAGCACTGCTCTGCAGTCTCTGAGGTCCCGAGTTCGATTCCCAGCACCACAAAAATGGGAGAAGGACGTGGCAACCCATTCCCAAGGCAATCCCGAAAACAATCTGCCATTGAAAACCCTATGAGGGTCGCTACGACTCGACGGCACCTAACAACAACAACAACTGATTGACTGATCAACAGACCTACCCATCCATCCATCTATTCTTATACCTCTGATCCCTATCCAAGGTTCATTCTTGCCTTATTAATTCTGGCCATTTCATATGAGTTCAAGACAAAATCTCTCTCATGTTCATAATAACACTTCTGATTCAAATGTAGAACTGCAAAGATTTTTGGTCTACTTTGTTTTGTAGTTGTTATTATTATTGTCTGCAGCACTGGAGTTGAACCCAGACGTTTGCACATGCTATACAAGTGCTCTGCCTCTGAACCCCACCTTTAGCCCCATTTTTATTTTTTTATTTTGAGACAGATGGTCACTAAGTTGCAAAGGCTGTCATTGGCCTCAGACTTGCAATCCTCCTACCTCAGCCTCCTAAATCTCAGGGATTATAGGTTTGCACCATAGTGCCAGGAAGAACTACAAAGTTTTTACTTGTTTTTTCCTATCTTACATCTGTATTATATTTCTTATTCTTTAAGAATCCTGGTTTTAAAAAAAAAACTAGGCTAAAATAGGATAGTATGCTTTTTTCGCACTTCACATACTTAGTTTCAGATGGCACCAGTACAAGTTCCACAAAGTCCATTATTAAAATAGTAAATTTTTTCATAGCTACACTTCCTATATTCTTGCATTTTATTGACTGTACTGAATTGCCTAAGTATATAATCATCCAATTCTATCCTTCTCCTTTACAGTAAAACTTAATGTTCACCAACAGCCCTTATGTTGACATCTCTCTAAACATGCTGGTTGACTGAAATTCAGCCTTGAGTAGATTCTTCAGGAAGGGCCAAGAGAAGAATTTTTAATTTCTTGCATGTTGATAGCAATTTTTCTGCAGCTACTATGCTTGAAAGTTTTTTTTTTTTTTTTTTTGCTGTATATAAAGTGCTTGGATCACATTTTCTTTATTTGAATATCGTCAACATATCACTTCATTTTCCTCTGCCTAGGAAGTGTTGCTATCTAAAGTCTGATAATAATCTATTTTTTCTTATTTTATATATGACTAAGTCATTTTTCTTCGTAGCATGAAAGAATTATTGTCTTATAAGGTACAAAAATTTGACTAAGATATGACTTGGCGTTGGCTACCCTAGGTCAATGTTCTCAGGTAGGCATGGTGCCCATTGAACGTGAAATGTTTATTGATGTTATTTTGAGAAAATTCTCTTGAATTATACTTTTTGATATTTGTGCTGTTGCTTTGGGTTTCTTCTTGGAAGATTTTAGGATAGCTATGATGATCTTCGGGCTGGGATTTAGCACGGTTGGTAGAGCGCTGCAGTCTCTGAGGTCCCGAGTTCAATTCCCAGCACCACAAAAATGGGAGAAGGGCCTGGCAATCCACTCCCAAAACAATCCCGAAACAGTCAGCCATTGAAAACCCTATGAGGGTCGCTATGAGTCGGATACCGACTCGACGGCACCTAACAACAACAACAACAAATGATGATCTTCATAGCTCATTTTTCAACTTTTCCTTTTTCTCTGGACTCTAGTGACTCATCTTTTGTAGAAGTTTCCTTCTTTAACCTATTTTTCTCCAGGAACAATCTATTGCACTAATTTGGTCATATTACTTCCAGTTTGTTCTTCATTTCTCAGATGTTTTCTTAAACCTCTAATCATTTTCTGAGTCCTATGACTTCATTCTGAGTTTTTCTAATGTTTATTTTTGTTGTTCTTTGATGTCTCGTGTCATTTCCTTAATGTTTTTAGCACATTTTGAAACACTGTGTTAAAGTTTTCATTTGACTTGTAGGTACTTTTATTCAGTATGCTTTTGTTATCTGGAGTGATGCTATTCTTCTTATTATTGATATTGACTTTGTATATGTTCTGATTTCAATCATTTCTTACCTTCTCTTTTATGTGAAATTCATTTTCCTAAACACTTAGAAGAGGATGTGATCCAAAATTTAACTTATAACCTTCCTGAACTCTCTTTTATTCTTTCTGTAAAGTGTACAAAAGCATGGTGGCTTATTTTCTGAGATTCCCTGGCTGTTTTTCTCATATTCTTTCACCAACACCTTCAATTTCTTGTCACTATTGTCTCTGTGCTGCTCCGTTTAGAACTATCAAACCCAGGAATTGTTCCTGGAAGGAAGTTTTTAACTGCTTACTTTTGAGAGTGCATAGGATACAGACTGCTCCAGACCCTTCAGGCTTACTGTTGACCCCATGCTTCCATCCACTATCAGGGGGTGCTCCTGCAGCCATACCATCCTGCCACTTGATCTCATCAGATCTCAGATACTAGGCAGGATCAGGCCTGGTTAGTCCTTGGATGGGAGACTGCCTGGGAACACCGGGTCCTGTACATTTGGGAGAAGGACCTGGCAGACCTCTCCCGAAAATATCAGCCATCAGAAACCCTATGAATAGCAGAGAAGCACTGACAACAGTGGTAGGCATGGCACAGCATTGGGTAATGTTTCATCTGTTGTACACAGGGTTTCTATGAGTCAGACCCCACTGGGTGGCATCTAACAACAAAACAGTAGGGTCTTCAAGATGCTTCTCAGTTTAGGCACTCTTCTCCAATTTGCTTCCTGAGCTTTCAGTGGGAGCTTGCTCACTCTTTCTGATCCAGAGGTTCACGTGTTTCATTGCTTTCCTTTCTTTCTTCCTACGCAGTCCTGACACCATTCGGGTTCTGGAGCTGCCAATGTGATGATAATAATCTGATCTTCTTTCTTTTGTAAGTGATTGTTTTTTTGTTTCATTTTGTTTTACATAGAAGCACAAAGAATTTGTTTTTCTCTTAAAGTCCAAGAATTTTATTTTATGTCTCAGTGTTGGCCATTCTGATTATTAGTGGTTTAATCTCCTCTGCTCATAATTTTTAGTTCATGGAATAATGTGCCAAATAAGTGTTTTTTAAAGAATATTTTCCATGAGGTTCTGTTTTGCTGTTTGAGTTTGCTTATATGAGAAAATTTGGGAAAATTAAAAAACTAAGTCACTAATGTCATTTCCTAGCATAAAGCCTTTAATTTACTTTAAATTACTCAGACTACAATGTCTCAATGGTTAAGTTTAGTGTGAAGGCATAGGCATATATTATGGGTGCTGATAAATTTGGTATCATTTTTTCATCTTGTTTTATATTTTTACTTTGTCCTTTAACTTCTAAACAATTTTTTGATTTCCTTAATCCCATTTTCTTTCTCCATTGTTTTGAAAATTAACCTATATTCCTATCTTTAATACTGTATTATACACATTTCCCTTAAAGTCTAAATATTACCAATCTCTCATTTACCAACTTAAAAAAGGAAAGCCCTCAACTAAATGGATTGATAGTGTCAGCAACAATGGGCTTAATCATAAAAAAAGATCATGTGCCTGGCACAGAATTGATGAGTGTTTTGTTCTACTGTACATAAAGGGTCTTTATGAGTCAGACCTGACTCCACAGCACCTAACAACAACATTTCCCAAATTCTTCTAAGATCTTAGAATACTTTGAATCCAATCAATTTCCTCCTACATCACATTGTATTGTTGACCAGTAATTTAGTTCTAACATTTTTTCCTATACCTATTCATGCCAAACTGAACATTATCATTTTTTTCATACAAAGCTTATTTAGATTCTTCATTCTGTGTACCAGTATTCTTTGTTCAGGAAGCTTTCTTGCTTCTTAGGCCTTTTTTCTATGGTGGAATCCTTTAGCGGTAATCCTTTGACTCTCCTATAATGAGGTTTTATTGGTAGCCAACTCTTGGTTTTTATTTTTCAGAATGCTTTCTCTTATGCAGATGTGCATTATGCAACTGTGTACGCCACTTAAGGTTTAGGTTTTTTCTCTCCCTCTTCATCTGCAGTTTGTTTGCTTTCTTCTGGCTTTTATTGTTGCTGTTGAATCTCATTTGAATTGGTCATACCATGGCAAAGTGATCTGTATATTTTTCCAGTTTTTTGAAGATTTTTTTTTCTTTTTTTTTTTTTTTTTTTTTTTTTTTTTTTTTTTTTTTTTTTTTTTTTTTTTTTTGGTGATCTGAAATTTTCTGAAAGTCTCGGTGTCATTTTATTCTTTTCTATTCATCCTGGTTAGGATTAACTGGGTTTCTTGAAATTGAGAAATGTTGCCTTTCATCAGTTCTAACAAAGTCCTTAGCCATCTCTCTTTCAATATTCCTCCTTCCTTCAGTCTCTGCTTAGAGAATATATATTTGTATTTCCTGTCTAAATTACATGTGATTCTTTTATAAATATGCCTCATCAACACTTGGTACTCATTTGATCAATTATCCCATCTTTTTCTTTTTTTCTTTAAATGTTTTAACTATTTTATCCCTATTGGGTGGTTCATTGTAGGTATATTATTTCAAGAATGTAAGTTTTATTGAAGGTGGGGCTAAATTCTAACTCACCCTACTACAGCAAAACTCAGGCTCTAGGTTCTCTTTCCTGCAAGATTCTCCTAGGGTAAGCAGTGCTTCATATCACTTAGTCCTCTATTCTCAGTTCTATTTTCATTTTGTCCCTAGGATAGTCCCTTATGACACAATCATAATTATTCATTTAAAAGCACACTTGCCATTTTCTAGCATTTGTTAGGTAGGTAATTGCTTTAAGATTTTTTTTAGTATACCTGGTTTTCAATATTGGTCACAGTGGAAGTAAATGGGGGTAATTTTCCCATTTCCAATTCTATAATTATTATTCTAACAATTGTGGCGTTTTTGAAAGCAACAATAGCAAAAAGGCTAGGGAGAGAGTGTTGAATCCATTTATCTATTGTTAGCTGAAGTTAGATTTAATCAAAAATGTTAACAGAGACTGTATACCTGGAATTATTATATTCAACAATGCCTATCTTTTGCATTTATATGCGCTTCTTTTACATATTTTTTTCTACTATATTTTTTCAGATTCTTTTTTTCCTCCAAGGCCACCAACAACATGTATGTTAGTTTTTCTTTGTCTTCCATGTTTATCATTTTCTCTCCAACACTTTTTAATTTTTTTTTAAATGTTCATTTCCTTTTCCCCACTTTTACTCATGTGTTTCATGTTTTTAGGATTCTTTACTCTCCTTTGTAATGCTTCCAGTATAACCCTTTGGTTTCTGTGATGGCTTTATTTTGCAATACTGCTTCAGCCCTGAAATAAGCAAGGTCATTCTGTATTCCCTGCTTGATCTTCATCCATGTCATATTTTTTTCACTGAAAAAGGCAATTGCTTAATTTTCTTTTTAAATTAACAGGGATAAATTTGATCTCAACTTTCATTTTACCTGTGGCAATATGTTATAGTAAATCTTTTATTTTCCACTCTCTCCCCTTAATTTTATTATATTATCTTTGTGTAGAACATGTACTCTTTTTTTTTTTGAAATTTCTAATGTACACCTTAATGTGATTCATTCTGACATGCTTTTCATTGTGACATTTCCATATATGCATTTTGTTGTACATTATACATATAAGTTCCCCCTTGCCCTCTTGTGTGCTTCCTCCCCCCAACTCCCCCCACACCAAAGACTTCTCTTCTGTTTACTTGTCTTTTTGTGGTAATATTTTTCTATATATCCTTGCAGAACCTATACTCTTTTTAAATAATCATTATTACTGATCTTTGTGGGGTTGAATTCTACTAATATTAAATATTTGTAAATGGTTTTGTTGAAGTAGGGCAAGACTATGTTGTAAGCTACCAAGAATTCTCTCATGTTATGGTGAAATTCCTTCTGGTACAAGGGTTGGATGGATACATTAGTTATTTTAGCCAGCAAAGAACAATGTCATAAGATTCAGTCTCTTCTATTTTGATGCACTAACAGAAAGACTTCTTTAGCTCTTCATTCAGTCGTCCATTTCTGGACTCTCTGTGGTGCCAAACTGTATCCAGGAATTATCCTGTCGTATGTGCCTAAACTGTGAAACAGATCTCAAAGGACTTTGCCTCTAGGGCATACTACCAATATTGTACTCTGTCCTGCTAACTTTATTAAGGTCAGGGGCCACAGATGTTCTATTTCAGCACCTGACCATGTCCTTGATGTGCACACTGCAGCCCTTCCTTGTAGCTACTTGTAGAGCATATTATAGTCTTTCTAATTTTACTATGTTGTTGTTAGGTGCCGTTGAGTCGGTATCTGACTCATAGAGACCCTCTTAGGGTTTTCAATAGCCGTCTGTTTCGGGGTTGCCTTGGGAGTGGATTGCCAGGTCCTTCTCCCATTTTTGCGGTGCTGGGAATTGAACTCAGGAGCTCAGAGACTGCAGCGCAGCGCTCTACCAACTGAGCTAAATCCCAGCCCAGTTTTACTATAGCACTTGCATTTCCTTTTTCTTCTACTTTTCTTTTGATGGAGGGGTAATTTCTGAGAGCAGAAGGGGGCAAAACAATCTTTACCCTGGCATCTCAAAATTAGAAGCCTGATACTCACCTTTCTTAACAACCTTTGATATGGAAAAATGTTAGAGGCTTTTCACAAGTCTAAGTAGATTGTAGGCTGTCCCTAAAAATGTCATTTGTAATTAGGTTGTCTGGAATTTGGAATGCCTTTTCTTATAGAAACTAAATTACAAATGGTAGTTGGCAACCAAGGCAAGCTTTTCAATAGGCTGTTTAGCTGGATACATTGTGCTAATAGTATTATTCTGGCTTCCCAGTGCTGCCACTTATTAAGTTATTTCTATGGGAAAAATGCATTCCAGTTCTAGTTAGTAGAATATAAAATATTTTAAAATGCAAAGCTGTATCACTCACTTACTTAAAATTCTCCAATGATTTCCCATCATTCATAGGCTAGGGACAAAATCCTTAACATAGCCCAGGAGGTCCATGATCTGACTCCTGCTGGCCCTCAGATTACAAACCATTATCCAACTTGTGTTCCTATTGTTACTGGAATATACCATGCTTCTGTCAGCTCTGGAGTCTTTGCATACTTAGTTCTTTTTGCCTAAAATGTCTTTCTTTCATATTTTGCTTTTAGTGCTTATTCATCCTTCAGAACTCAGCTCAAATTTCATTTACTTGGTTACCCTTCAGATACTTCAGAATTAAGTCAACTAGCTCTTCTGTATACATTCTCTTAGTACTGTACCATGGTGTCTTACCTTTATGTTCACTGTATTTTCCCAACATCTATCACTGAGCCTGGCATACAGAAGGTGTTCAATAAATATGTATGGTTAGATGAAAAGAAAAATGAATGATTAGGTATTTTGCACCAAAGACAAGAACTCTACTTATCTGAAGCCATGAAAATTTTTGTATCCTTTACCATTCCTGATGTCCTGGCCTGGATATTTTGGAGTCTCAGCTGGATCATTTGTATGTTGCATATAATTCCAAGGTTCATCCTCAAGAAGACCAATGCTATAAGTAGTCTTTATTACAATTAAGTGCAAACTCTATAAAGTCATTAAAAACAGTTCACTATCTGATTCCTCGTTGGGTTATAACTTAAATACCTAAAATATAAATATCAAGATATAAAATCTGCTGCCATATGCCTTAGGTGCCCTTACCTAAAACACTGCAGAACTACAGCCATCCATTCTGGATTTAGGGGGATAGTGTCATTTTTTTTTAAATAGACAGGACCCTTGCTTTTAGAAAGTACATCTCATCTGTCAGGCTTTGTGTCCTGATTTTTTGTTGTTGTTGTTGTTCTTAAAATGTGGCCACTATCCACTTATGGCCATGTCACTCATCAATTTGTCGTGACTGTGTTTTTAAATATGTTTATGCTTCCTGTCATGTTCAGCTCCTGTAGGAAAAAAAAAAAACTTAGCAAAATCTATGACTCTGTATAGGAAACAAGAGTGGCCTGTTTTTTATTCTAAATTAACTTTCTCAAGTTTCAGTGCATAATGCCAGCTCCATTTCTTCTACCATAAGATGAAGTGTCTTTCATGGTGTTTACCATTGTGTAGGTATTCAGTAAAGGCTATGAGATACAGTTTCTGAATTTCAAAAGAGGAAAGTCAAAACCTCCAAAGGGATGTTAGTGAAAGGATCCATTCGGCTAAACTAAGAAGGGGCACCTGAAGTTGAAAAGCCCCCATAAACAGCCCAGTACAGCGCACCTGGTACTGCCCTGTGGATGGGTATGTCTGTCAGGTGTGAAACAGGGAGAGCCACTAACATGGAGGGAGGTGTAGAGGAGAAGAGCCTGCTGCTGTCCACAGTTATCATTTAGCTTGGAAACACCCTCGAGGTGCTCAAAGTAAATTTAAAACTACCAAGAAACCACCTGGTCTAAAAGGGCAAAAAGATGCATCTATGGGTGTGTCCTTCAGTCTGGAAACAGACTTTTTATTGATACCTGACTACCTGAGTCACTGAAATGGGTTTCCTTAAATTCCCCACCCACCACTGCGCTTTCTTGTCCCTGCATTTCTTTATCTCATGGAGACTAAAAAAATGTTCCTGGAAACATTCTTTGTCCATGAGCAAATCAAACCTGGTAGATTGGCTGTTGGACACTGGATGAGTTTATAAGGCTGTGACTTGCAACTTGCTTCTAGCTATTATAGTAATGAGTCACTTAATGATGAGGATCCATCCTGAGAAATGCATCATTAGGTGCCTCTGTCATTTTGCAGACACCACAGAGTGTGCTTACTCAAACTAAGATGGCTATGACGTTACTAAGCAATATAATCTTATGGGATCACCATCACCTATGTGGTCCATTATTGATGGAAACGTTATTCTGTAGGGCATGGCTGTAATTGACTTAATCTATCTTGAGAAAAGAGAAGGCTTGTACACAGGCTGATGAGACAGTTTCCACAGATTCCATGAGAAATTAGAAGTAGCTCACTGAAATAAGACACAAGGAATATTTTGGAGGGAGACCTACACTTCCAAGATCCCCACCCCTTTTTTTTAATATAGAATACAGAGATCAGCCAAGCACTCCTACAAACTTTTTGTAAGTCATCTACCATTCACTGCTCAGTTTCTGCATGCTTGTGACATGCCTCATACTGTGTACCATGCCTCCTAACCTCAAGGAGCTTGGAGTGTGCTGGGACGTGGCAGACGCAGACCCTCACAACACATGATCGGAGTTCAGGGTGGTAGACTGCTTGGGTGTGCACTGCATTGAGAGAATTTGGCTTAGCCTGCAGATTGTGCGAAAGGTTTGAAGAGTAGGTGACTTCTGGGATCAGAATTATGGCAATAAGAGTTTGTCAAATCAGTTATGTAATGGGAAATTGAACCTTGGAGTACAATGCCTTCCCATGCTCTTCCTCACATCTGTGAGAATACATGTGCTTTTCCTTTGGAACCAGGCTTATTTCTGATCTGCTGGCTTGTCACCTGAGCCCTAAGTCATGCCAAACAGAAGAAAAGTAGAGGGTAAGAATCAGGCATCCGACTTTGTAGTAACTACAGCCAGGAGCATAGCTTCTGATTTGGTGGAGTTGGGGTAGGGCCTAAGGACTTGCTTTTTTGACAAAAACCAGGATAATTGGATGCCAGAGATCCTTGGGAAAACACAGTCCTAGAATCTTCTTGTGACACTATGCCTAACACAATACCCCATGGCTTAAGCCCAATACAAACACAGGAAAGCATGATAGAGATGCAAATGTCATCACTCCTACTAAAATGATCAAGTATAACTCCTACTGCCACCTATTGGCAGCATATAGATTTGACCCACTTTCAGTTAGGAAGGTTATCTTTTTTGGAATCTAGGGAAGTCATTTAAAATTTAAAAGTTAAGGAGATGCTAGCATATGCTGAAGTGCCACCTGTGGTTTTCATCAGGGGTAAAATTTTTCTTTGCTGGGAGGTGATGATATGAAATGACAGTATTTGCAATGAGTATATATCCTTTTATATTAAGAACAAAATAAAGATAATAAAAAATTGAAAATTTACCTATGAAACATACAATGGTCAGTCCACTTTGTTAAAAAGGGATTATGAACAGGCAAAAGAAGCCAGGCATCATGGTATACACCTGTAATCGCAGAGACTCAGGAGGCAGAGGCAGGAGGATCACAAGTTGGAAGCTACAGGCAGCCTGCACAACTGAGCAAGACTCTGACTCATAATAGAAAATGGGCTTAGGGGGCAGCCCAGTGGGAAAGTGCATGCAAAATGTGTGCGAGGTCTTGGGTTTAACCCCCAAGTCCTGAAAGGAAAAAAAAAAGAATAGGCAAAAGAGCATCACTAGAATTTGGAGCGGAAGCTTCTATACATCGATTACCTTCTTACTGATTATCATTTTTACTTGGGGATGGCAGTTGCACCTGACTTGCTGGAGAGGACATCACAATATGATCATCCACATCTTTTCTCAGGTACGCCTTCAGCAGATAAACTGGGGTGCTTCTTTCACTTCAGAATGTAGCCAAAGGGAAGAACAAGTGGCTGTCAGTGAAATCCAGATGCTCAAGAATAAGGGCACACAAGTGCAGAACTCCCAGTGTCCTGGGGGGAGACACATGCTCCCTCTAAGGAGACAGTCTTTACTTTGGGTAGATTCCTCCAGAGCTCTCTCAGCACAACCCCAGCCCTCAGCATGCAGTCTAGCCCTCTAATATTACTGCAGCAGCAACTGACTCACAGGAAAGGAAGCAACTCAGCCAAGCCTGTGTTGAGAATCAGTGCTACTGACCATCTACTAGAGCCAAAAAGATGGGTATAATGGTGTGCTTGTCCTCGTAGGAGCCTGGTGGGACAGACAGATGCCAAAAAGGACAATTTCACCAGAGTTGGGTAAGTGGTACATATCTTGGTTTGGAATAGACAAGGCTGTGAGGAAGGGAGGAGGCCACACTGTGGGGCCTGTCTAACTCATGTTTGGGGACAAAGAACAGAGTTCCCTGGACACACAAACTTGGAGGAAGTGTATAGCTTACAGTGCAGGGTCATCTGCCATGGGTTCATGTGTTCAAGTCCCCAGACTGTTAAGTTCTTTGAGCCTCTGCATCCGTCAATAGTTCTCAAGGTGTTGCTTCTGAGGCCGATAAAATGTAGGCACAAATGCTAGGCACATAGCAGTATTTCAGGGAATGGCACGATTTTCGAAGCCCTCCATAGACTCACTCATGCCCTTCTATAAAAGGGCTACAGCCAGCTGGAGCTGTTTCCAGCTTAAGTAAAAGAGAAAGCCTGATGGGAGTGTATTTGCTTCTGTGCACCCCAACCATGTCCACAGATCTGAGGCCATCCCCCCAAATTCTATCCCAAGACCCTCGGTAGGGTTTATGCAAACCCAATCCTTTCAACACAGACTTCTTTCCAAAGCAGACTTTGGCTCTAAGAGGGAGAGGCTCCTGCCCCCACCCCAATATAGATGTCCCACAGAGCCCCAGTGCTAGTTATGCAAGTCATTTACAAGAGCCTCCAAATCCCCCTCTTAACACAGGGAGAGGTGCGGGAGCCCGACAGCTCCCTTTAATGCAACTGGATTAATTGCCTGCTCTGAAAACAGCTCGATTCTAAATGATCCTAAATGGCCTCTAATACCTGTAATCTTCCCTCCGCCACGTTGCCTTGCCACATTACTAAAGTGGGGCTGGTTCTGGGAGCTGGTTTGCTCAGTAAACAGCAGGCAGCGTTGCGGGAGGCCAAGGAAATCAGGCTCAGTTCCAGGGGAAGGCTGAGAAATTGATGAAAACGCTACTGGCCTATTCACCAGCCTAATTTGATTCCAGAGAATCAAGCAGAGGAATTTCAGCTGCCTGTTCTACAAACTCAGTGTTCCTTTTTAGGACCGGGTAATCAAACCTGAATGTGCTGCCGGCTGTCTGCCTGGGGTCCTTCCTGGCCAGGCAGTGAAGTGTCCCTCCAGGAATCTCGCTCTTCTTTCTGAAGGCTTCTGAAGGAGCTTACGAGGACCCAGGATCAAACAACCCCGAGGATCAACAAAGTTCAATCAAACAACTCCCTGGGAACCAGCAGCAGGCTGGGGGCTGGCACATGAAGGCCCCCTCATTCTGGCTTTAGGTGTGCACTTACTTGATAGATGAGTGAGAATCATGGTAAAGATAATAGATTCTGGTTGGACATGCCGGCTCGCCATTAGTAGCTATGTAACATGGGGCACATGACTCAGTTTCCTCATCTTTAACATGGGGATGATTACCGTAGCACCTATCTCAATGGGTTATTGTGAGGACTAAATACCTTTGACACTTATAATCTGCCTTGAGAGGAGCTGGACTATGGAGGTGGAGTGTGTTTTCTTTCTGCCCCAGCTTTTCACATTGGCAGGGACACAGCCTCCCTCAGCCTTAACACCTTCTGAAAACTGGGGATGATGGTTATTGTCCCAGTGAATGTAATGAAAGGGTACACAAAGGTAGCACTGAGGTGTCCAGTGAGCATTAGCTCATTAGCTACCTCCTGTCTCCTCAGCAAATGCTGGAAGCTCGGCCAACCCACGTTCTCATACTTTCTGCTTCTCATTAACTGTTTAGCTTGTGTGTGTGTGTGTGTGTGTGTGTGTGTGTGTGTGTGTGTGTGGTTTTCATAGAATGTCACAAGGAATGCTGAGGAAAGATAGGTCACCTGGCCCAGGAGGCAAGTGAGGAAAAGGTGAACCAGACCCAGCTGGGAAAGAAAAGATGGAAAGACAGGTACCTGCAATCCTTCCCTCTATGCCAGCAATGACGAGTGCCAGAGAAAGCACTCAGGCAGGGCTGGACTTCCTCAAAACCTCCAGTGTTGGAACCTGTCATAGCCTTCACTGGGAGCTTTCACCTCACCAATGTCCAGCTGTGAGGACTCTTTCGAGTCCTTTGCAAATAGATACCAGCTGACAGTGTGTGTGTGGATTTCCACATGGACAGAGTCTTGTATGACAAAAATATCATGATACAAAAGATGACAGGAACACATCAGAATAAGATTGGCCATGTCTTAATCATGATTATCAAGAGGGACCTCAATGTCAGAAGTCACGTTTGTTCTCGCTGTAAGCCTGTTTGCCCTCTGGATGTGGCAGACCTGGTATGCCCATGTCTCTACCTTCTGGATGTTCTGGATGTGATCATTCTGCCTGAATGGATTTCTGTATAGAATAGTGCTAACAACCACACTTACATCAGAGGAAGACTGTGAGACTAGAAGGAACATATTTACACTGGTCAGTCTTTGTTGAACACTCAGGATACAGCCAATACTGTGCTAAACACTGGATGTACTTATTCTGTTCTACTGAATCTTCCCACCACCCATGGAAGGTGAGCCCTGCTGTTAATCCCTTTTGTACAAGTGAGAAACACAAGAAAGAGGAGGTTAATGAACCTGCCCAAAGTCAGACAGCTGGCTACTAAGGAGCTATTCACAAGGTTCTAGGCAGGGTGAACACTCAGTGAAAATGTGGTTGTCCTGGAAGTTTCCACTAGTGCTAAGCTTTAAGAGAGCAAAGGGTCTCATGTCCCCATGCAGGTATAAGATGAGAGGGAGTAGTGATGCCAATGCCTGGACATGTCTCTAGCAGTGATAGGTCCCTGAAGGAAGAGGTTGAATGTATTTCCTTAGGATCTCCATAGCAGGGCAAGGTTTGAAGTGGGCTTCAGAACTAGCCCCTCCTCCATGGCTACCAGAAGTGATTAGAACAGATCAAGGGCCCAGATAGCAGAAATAACTGTCAGAAGTCACTTCATCTCCCTGGGTGTCAATGATTTCATTTGTAAACGGTAAATACAGACTCTTACTTTCTTGTGTCTGTTAGCTTGTCATGCTGTGGGGGCTTGCATGTTGCTTTGATGCTGAAAGCTATACCACCAATATTGTAGACACCAGTAGGGCCACCCATGGTGGACAGGTTTCAGCTGAACTTCCAGACTAAGACAGATGAGAGAGGAGGACTCCTGGTAGCCCACTCCCAAAACAATTAGCCATCAAAAATCTTATGAAGAGCAGAGAATCACTATCAAATATAGTACCAGAAAATGAGCCCCCTAGGTTGGAAGGCCTTCTAGAAACAACAGGCCTTAGAACCTCCTTTTGCTGATGTGGCATGACACAAAATGAGAAAAACATAGTGGCTATAACAATGGGCTCAAACAAAAAGATTGTGTGCACATGGCACAGTGCTGGATAATGTTTCATTTTACTGTACTTAGGGTCACTATGAATCAGAGCTGATTTGACAGCACCTACTAATAACAACAGTAACAACATCAACTCTACTAACAGGAGGCTTATAGGAATGCACTGAAATTGGTCAGTCTAGTTATCTCTTATAATGTCTCAGAGAAAAAAGAATAATCTTCCAAATTAGGTTTAGGGCATAAAAGAGATATCCCACTAGGTAGTCATGAGAGCTCTACTAGGTTCAGAGGTCTGCATGTCATTTTTAACCATTTCATAAGCAACCACTTCTCATATGCCAAGCAGATTTTCATTTTCAAATCAATAGAGCAGCTAACATTTCCAGAAAGTTGCCGATGCACTATACATTATGTTCCTTAATCCTTACAGCAACACCATAAGAGAATCTTATTCTGGTTTCAAAGAACTCAAACTTCATGCTTCCAAGAAATTAAATGACTCACCCACTAGCAGATGGCTGTTAATTTGGAAACTCTAGGTTTGAATCTAAGGCTATCACCTTCAATATTTTTATCAGTGATTTTTATTCTACCTTCAGGTTCTACCACTTCTTTAGTCTGCCTTAGCATACCTGTCAGGGGACACCTACATTCCTGTATATAAACATTTTACCATTATTCATGGCTACAAGGATGCAATGACCATTCTGGGTCTCTGATTACACATCTGTAAAATGAAAATAGTAACAGTCCACTCGCTGGATTGTCTGAAGACCAAATAAGGATGTGCATAAGGGTGTCTACCATAACACATTAGAAAATGATAAACTTCCCTATTAATGGAGATGAAATTCCATTTTTGGTGCATCAGATTAGCAGAAATGAAAAACTTCTTGTCACATTAAGTGTTGATAAATATAGCAGGAAACATACTCTTTTTACCACTAGTAGAAGCACATACTGGTGGAGCCAATTAGTAGAGCAATTTGGCAAGACCTGGTAAATCTAAAACATTGTTTCTGGAGAGCTATCCGAGAGTCATTAAAACATTTTTCCTTTGATAATGGCCAAATGTTATAACCAACCTAAATGTCTACTAATGGGCTAATGACAGTAACTATTGTATATTCCTTAGGTGGAACATTATACAATTTTATGCAATAAAAAGAAAATGTAAAGCAATTGTGTTGAAATGTTTTCTAAGAGGAGGCAAGTAAAAAAAAAACATAAGTTTGGGAATATTATCAGTATTTAAGCTAAAGATAAACTCAAACATGACTATAGGTTTTACAAATGTATGGATATGTCTGAAATGCACTGGACTGAGCCAGTGATATATCCTACACTGTTAAGAACAGGACATTCGAGTAGCAGGAGAGAGATCCAATCTAAGTGCACTTTGTAGAAGAGTTTCCCTAATCTTAACAACAGAAGACTTGTTTCAAGATATCCAATAGATGCTTAAAGCCTTGGATAATACCAAACCCTATATATACTATGTGTTTATTCCTCTATATATCTATGATAAATTTTAATTTATAAATTAGGCATAGTAAGACATTAACAACAATGTTGTTGTTGTTAGGTGCCATCAAAAACTGGCGTCCAAGTCATAGCGACCTTACGTACAACAGGCGAAACACTATTGTCAGTGTAGCAGTGCTTCTCTGCTATTCATAGGGTTTTCAATGGAGGATTGATTTTTGGGAGTGGGTTGCCAGGTCCTTCTCCAAATTAACAACAATAGCTAATTATAAAATAGAAGAATTATAACAACATACTGTATTAAAGCCTACAGCCATACCATCCTGGCATCTGATCTCATCTAATCTTGGAAGCTAAGCAGGATCAGGCCTGGTTAGTCCTTAGAAAGGAGACCACCTGGGAATACCAAATGCTACAGCCTTGGAAGAAGGATCTGGCATCCCACTCCCAAAACAATCAGCCATTGAAAACCCTATGAATAGCAGAGAAGCACTGACATAATGTTAGACATGGCACAGTATCAGGGAGTGTTTCATTCTGTTGTACATGGGGTTGCTATGAGTCAGACCTGACTCAAGGGTACCTAACAACAACAACAGTATAAAAGTTCTGTGAATATGTCTCTTTTAAAATAATTTCTTGCACTCTATTTATCCTTCTTCCTTTGATGACATAAGATAATACAATGCATACAAGATGAGAAGAAGTGAGGTGAATGGCATAGGCATTGAAATGGAGCCTTAAACTGCTATATAAGAGTTACTTGAATACAAAGACTGTGAAAACACAGTAGTTGGTTTGATAACTGAAATGGCTACTCAGTGACTAATGTGCAGGCAGCATATACAGCATGGAAAAGCTACATAAGGGGATGATTCAGAGAGCAGGATGGTGCGAGATTTCATCACTCTGCTCAGAATGGCACTCAGTTTAAAACATAGAATTGCTTATTTCTAGAATATTTTAATTTACTATTTTTAGATCAGAGTTGACTATAGTAACCAAAAGAATGGAAAATGAAATCATGCGTGGTGGAAGAACTATGTTTCTTAATGTTATACACTTTCCCCAATGTGGGCATAATTATATATGATTTGTACCCTTACAAAGCTGGAATGATAACAAATGTAGTTATAATGTATTAGGTGTATCACTTTCTTTAAAAATAAAATAAATCACTTAATAAACAAGCTTATTGTGTGTCAACTCTGATATACTTTTACATGCTGTCTTTTTTTTTTTTTTTTTTTTTTAGTGAAGTGGAAATAATGAGCTTTATTTTGCTAATGAGGAAGGTCAGGTATGGCTTAAGCAACTTGGAACTTAAGTAAGGCACAGATCCTGGATTGAAAATCGACTGTTTGACTCTAAGTTTTCTTCATTCATTCAACAAGTCTCTACTGCCCACAAACAGACTCCATGCTAGGTTCTGGGGACTCAACAGGAGACAGGATAGACATGCTCCCAGGTCTCATGGTGCCACAGTCCAGCAAGGAAGGCAGACAGACTGGCATGCATTTAGAAGGCAGTACACCCTGCTTAGACTTCACAGAGAATGGCTAACTTATGCTTCACCAACATCTGAAACAAAGTTGGCAAGCACAACTAAGCAACTAGTTTTCGATTTGGTTCATCATTGTAACTTATTGTTTGTTTGCTCTAGTTTGTTTTTTGAGACAATGTCTTACTATGTAGGCAAGGCTGGCCTCAAACTCTCAGTCCTCCTGCTTCTGCCTTCCCAGAGCTGGGGTTCCAGGCATGTGCAACCATGCCAGGCATATTATCATATTTGTTTGCACCAAAGTACCCTCCTAACCCAAGTATTTGATTCCCCAATGAATCCCTGAGTGAATAGCAATAATGAAGATGGCTACTGAGCATTAACTGTTTTGGGCATCATTTCAACATTAAAATGGGTTGACACATATAATTCTCCCAATATCCCTGTGAAGTAGCTACTCTGATAATTTTTATTTTGCACATGAGAGAAGTGAAGTAGAAAGATATTTTTAAAAGATAGACAAAGTAATAAAACAAATAAAACTTAGAAGTTATACAGCTAGTGAATGCTAAAGCCAGTGTTCAATTCAAGGCTGTCTGTCATGAGCCCTCACTCCCTACTGACTTCCCAAGAAAACATCCCCAACTGCTCAACAGGACACGCCAATCAAGATTTCTTCTCCAAGTCTTCCCTGAAACCTGAGCAACATTAATCAAGAATCAGACGTCTGTCCCTGTAGAAGAATCAGTGATAGAGAGAAGGAGAAAAGGAGAGGGGTTTTGAGCTAAACTTATGTCCCCTATTGGCAGAAATTAACAGGTTCTGCAGAGGGGACTTATTTTTCAGTAAATGTGAGTGTGTAAGAGCCTCTTGACCAGAGCCCCCTAATCAGAGGAGCATTTTGTTAATTGCCACTAATATGATTACAGAATTTAATTAGCCACTCAGAACTATTATACATCAAGTCACATGGGGATTAACCTGTCTCGTCATTGGAAACATCATTGCTCAGTGCAGAGAGGATGAAACAATTGGCTCCAAAGGGAATCTTGATGTTCTCATATATTCCTCTAATGAATCGTATGTTGTTATTAGACAAAGGCAGAGCAACATTTCTAACTATTCATCCCAGCTGCTTCACGAACAGTAATCTGCCAGTGCCCCATCTCCTAGCCCTGCCCCACATTAGACCCTCTCATACTTTCACTCCTTCAGCCATGCCATCTGGGCCTCTTGGAGCATCCTCTTCCACCTCTAGGATCTTGATTATATGTTGGTAAGCTCCTATTCACTTTCCAGCAAAAGGTTCAAGAGTCACCAATCCATGCAATTACCACGAATTTTCCTTTTTGGTACATCAGTGTAACATGTGTACACAATTCCACCCCCCAGCACTATCAGACCACAGCGGATGTACCTACCAGTCCACTCCACTGGCAATGGGTGCTCAGGGTCAAGGATGGTGCTGTTCTCTCTACTAGACCTGCAAATCCTCACTACAGTTCTCAGCATTCAGTAAGGCATGGGGTTTGCTGCTTAGTTGATTGTATCTCCAGACCAGGAGTGGGGCTGAGTACGCACTTACTGTGGTTCTAGGCTTGAGCATGCAGACCTAGGGAACATGCATATTGCATTGCCATGGGATTAGTGGAAATAATAAACAAGATTGTTTATGCTTCTCCTTTTTTTAACCAGGAAAACAAAAGTCATACACTACAGAAAATCTAAACTCAACATTTCCCACATTAAACCCTTTTCCCCTAACTCTATTTACCTACTGTGTGTCTCTGAACTCAGAGAACCAAAAAACTAGGGAATTACCACCACTTTCCTTATCTCCCAATGCTTCAACCAGTGACCAACTTAAATATAGCCATTTCCTTATTCCTTCTTTACCTCCTCCCGATCAGGCTTGTATTCATCTAGGTCTCAATATTTCTCACCAGACATGGATATCGAGAAAAAGCATCAAACATGACAGAAGAGGCCGGGGAGAGAGGGAGAGAGATGTGTGTATCAAAGCAAACAAGCAGAACAAAGCAATTTGAAGGAAACAAACTACTCAATGCTAAGACAACTAAAAACAAAAACTGCTATTACTAACATCCCCAGAGAGATAAGAGAACATATTGCAAAACTGTGAACAAAATATTAGAAACAAAGGAAAATTCTGAAAACAAAAAGGAGCTTTTGGAAATTAAAAAATATGACAACATATATGAAAAGACCTGGGGCTGGAGTTTAGCTCAGTTGGTAGAGTGCTTTCTATGCATGCTCTGAGGCCCAGGTTTTGATCCCCAGCACTGCAAAAATGGGAAAGGGACCTGGCAGCCCACTCCTGAAACAATCTGTGATTGACAACCCTATGAATAGCAGAGAAGCACTGACATACTGCCAGACATTGCACAGTGTTGGGGGGTGTTTTGTTCTGTTGTACATTGGGTTGCTATGAGTTGGACCCCACGTTATGGCACCTAACACCGATATTAAAAGAGCAAGAACATGAAGCTGAGGAAATTCTTTGAAAAGCAGAGCAAAAAGGTCCAAATATTTGGAAACAAAAACAGGGGAATTACAGAATCAATCCGGTGGTTCCAATGTGCAAAAACTAAAGTTCCAAAAAAAGGTAGCCAAGAAAATGAAAAAGGAGAGTCATTAATAAAAGAAGGAATCAAAGTCAGCATACAAAAGAGATACCAATGCAACTAGGCTTACTACAGCACCAGTCACAGCACTCACCACATGGAATCAGCCGGGGTGCCCATCAGTGGATTAATAGATAAAGGGAACGTGGTATAAATACACAACAGAGTATTATTTGGCCATTAAGAAGAAAATCATGTTATTGGAGGAAAACAGATAGAACTAGAGATTATCATGTTAATTGAAATTAAGACTCAGAAAAACAAGTATCACATTTTCTCTCATATATGGAATAAAAAAGACAAAGACAAAAAAAGTAGAAGGGGTACTACCAAAGAATAGGAAAGGGACCAAAGGGAAAGGAAGGGGGATAATATGGGTCATGAGGGGGTAAATACAGCCAAAGTACCTTATATACATACATGTATGAGAATGTCACAGTGAAACCTTCTATTTTGTATAGTTAATATACAATAGTAAAAAATTTATAAAAAAAACTAAAAAAAGAATGATCAAGAAACTTTCCCAAATGCTCACCATATGCTTAACCAAATAAATGGATAAAAGTTCATCCACATGAAAGTATATAATTGTACAGTTTTAGAATTATAAGATGTTGATAGCATTCTACCAATGTGGGCAAGGAATGGGGAATAGGTAATAATTAGGACTAAGTATAACTTCAATATTCTCAAAAGCAATGATGGATGCTGGAATGGAATGGAATGGAGCCTTCAAAGTTGTGAAGATAAAGCTATTTCCAGCCCAGTCATTGGCTCAGTGCATGGGTTGACTATGGAAGGTTTCATGTGCCGACCTCCTGTCTATGCTTTCTTAGGAAGCCTCTGAAGGCAGAAGAAGGAGAAGAAAGGGAGACATGGTAAGGGGAGCATGAATGCAGGAGGGGAGCACAGAGCACCTTTGGACTGACTGAGCATGCTGATCCCAGGAAGATGGAAAACACAGGGCACAGAGCAAGGTACACGCCAGAACAGAGCAGGCCAGCAGCTCGGGGAGAGCCTTCCGTAGGAGGATAAAATTGGAAAAAAGAACTGAAGCATCTGAATATCTAGAGAAGAGCTTTAGATAATTGGCAAAGAGCTGTGGCTGAATTAGTAATAAAAACATAAAAATGAAGCAAACAAACCATAAACATGGCAAATATTAGCTTCAGGGAAAACATAATAGTTGTGCAGAAAGGGAAAAATAATCATAATTTACTGCATGGTTCAGTTCTGAATGGCATTTACATAGTCAAAATATTGTAAAACAGTGAATGTTGATCTAACCTAGATTAGGATATAACTATATTGGGAGGATGGGTATGGTGTGTGGGAAGGATGCTTGTGGGAATGTTGGGCTGGGGGAGCCGACAGCTAAATAATCCTCCTCAGTTAGAAATGAACAGATTATGGTAAAGTGGAAAAATCCCAAGTACCCATAAAGGTAGCTCATTGCAGAAATGGGAGAAGGACGTGGCAGCCCACTCCCAAAGCAATCCTGAAACAATCAACCATCGAAAATCCAGTGAATAGCACAGAGGCAATGACACAGTGCCAGGCATGGCACAGTGTCGGGGAGTGTTTCCTTCTATTGTACACAGGGTCACTATGAGTCTGACCCGAGTTGATGGCACCTTAGAACAACAACAATGCAGACATGTGGGGTTAACAACCCCATAAGCATGTGACAAAGTTCTTGTTACTGGATGAGAGTAGAGCTGGGGTCTGCACTCATTCTTATCATATGTTGAAGAACAGTTTGTTTAAATTATGTGCACATACAACTTGGATGAAAATTTTAAAATATAAAACAGTATTGCACGGTGCAATATCAATACTCCCTACATTAATTCAAATATAATGTGATCCAAATACCAACAAAAAGAAGATTCTGAATTGCTTGTGAAAAATGATCAACAAGCCAGGCATGGTGGCACATACTATAATCCTAATGACGTGGAGGCAGAGGAAGGAAGATTATGAGTTCAAGGTCAGAGGAAGCCTGCATAACTTAGTGAGACCCTGTCTCTAGATATAAAGTTTAAAAGAGGGGGATGTAGGGATAGAGCTCAGTGGTAGAGCACTTGCAAAGTATCTGTAAGGCCCTGGGTTCAGAGCCCAGTACTGCAAGATACATCAGACAACTGTGAAAAAGAACATTATTTTGGAGGCAAGAGGTTGTGTAGGATAAATTAGTGAACCAAAATATCAAAGCATACTTTAATGGTCAGTTAATAAAACCATATGATGCAGGTATTCCAATAGACAAAAGGAGTACAGTCAAAAATGTAGAGACAGATCAAATTATAGCACAGATTTAGGGTATGATAAAGGTGGGATAGAAATGAATCAGAAAAGATAAATGATTTACTAAGTATTTCTGGATGGCCACACAGAAAAAACACAATTAGATATATACTTACGCAAAGGAACAAGTTCAGATGGGCCAAAGAATCCAGGGTTCAATGAGAAAAGAAAGAAAGAGAGAAAGTATCCAAGTAATAACAGAGGCCTCTGCTTATTTATGAACTTGGACGGGGGAAGCCCAAGTCTGACAAAAACCCAGAAACCATAGAGAAAATATTGATAAAATATATTGAATAAAATGTAAAAATAGCCTATGTAGCTAAAGTCACTCTAAAACAAAGTTAAAAGGCCAAACTGTAAAAAAAATCATAATTTTCCTAATACTGAAAGGATCACAAGGATATAGAATGGTACATATACACAATGGAATATTATGCAGCAATAAAAAATGAAATACTGTTATTTGCAGCAAAGTGGGTGGAATTGGAGAGTATAAGTGAACAAACACAGGCTCAAAAAGAAATATCTTATGTTCTCAGTCATATGGGGGCTAAATCTTAAAGGAAGAACAAAATTATACATATGTAAACATAAAAATGAACAATTAAATTTAGCTAAGAAGGGAAAATATAAGCAGAGAAAGGAGGAGGGAGGAGACTAGCAAACAAAGTGAAGATTGTGGAAGGTGGGAAGGTGAGGGAAAACAATGTAAAGGGATAAAGGGGAGAGGATAATCTCAATGTAAATGATGTAACTTCATGAGTACATGGGAAAATAGGGGAATAGAATCCAAATATGCACACAATATTAATCAAAACACTCCATAAACTTTGTAAGTTGATGAAAGTGTAATCAAAAGTGATGTAATAACTGAACAATGGAAATAGCAAATGCTGTATTACTCTGTAACCCACCAACATTTATCAATAAAGGGGGGAAAAAAGAAAGAACCACTGTACATCAGCAAAATAAAGACCAATCACCCAACAGAAAAATGAGCACTGAAGATACTTCCCAGGGAAGGAAAAATACAAATGACTCATAAGCTTCGCAAAGATGCTCAAATTAACTTATAGTTCCAGGCATATAAAATGATGTTTTGCTCAGATACACTTTTTCATATATCATATTGGAAAAGTTAAAGAGTATACTGTGTAGGTGAGAATACAGAAAAAACAAGTACTCAGATATTTCTGTAAGAACTGCAATGTGATACAATCTACAAAAAGAAGATAATTTGGTAAATCTCTGAAAATTACATCTGTAAATACCTTGGGACCAACAATTCTGCTTATAAGAATTTTTCATGTTAATATTCTCACACATGCATGAAATGATGTTTATAAGAACAAATGACTGCAAAGGACTTACATATCTATTAGTTGTTGTTAGGTGCTGTCGAGTCGGTATCCAACTCATAGTGACCCTCATAGGGTTTTCAATGGCAGACTGTTTCGAGATTGCCTTGGGAGTGGATTGCCAGGTCCTGCTCCCATTTTTGCGGTGCTGGGAATTGAACTCGGGACCTCAGAGACTACAGTGCAGCGCTCTACCAACTGAGCTAAATCCCAGCCCCCATCTATTAGTTGGAGACTGTTAAATCCACCAGATTCCATCTGTATGAAGTAAGAGGGGGGTCTGTGGTAGACCAAAGTGAATTGATGCCATAAAAATACTAAGCAGACATAAAAACAAAGCCCTTTATATAATTAAATGATCTCTAAGATATATTGATAAATGAATAAACAAAGTCCTAAGGGTAGATTGACTAATTTCTTAAAAAGAAAATAGTTTGCAACACGTGCATATTCACTTACCAATAAATGAATGCCTGCAGCCATACCACTGTGGCATCAGATCTCAGAAGCTAAACAGGGTTGGACCTGGTTAGCACTTGGATAGGAGACCATCTGGGAACACCATGTTCTGTAGGCTTGGGAAAAGGACCCAGTAACCTACTCCTCCCGCAAAATCAGCCATTGGAAACCCTATGAATAGTAGAGAAGCACTGACAATAGTGTTTCGCCTGTTGTACACAGGGTCACTGTGAATCAGACACTGATTCTACTGCACCTAACAACAAAAAAAATAACAACATCATGTAGTAAACTACATGTTAAATTAAAATTTTTCATTAACCAAAACTAAAAAGCTGTACAGTAAGCGAAAGGTTTGGAAAATATTTTGCTAACATAGACACTAAGAATTTTTTAAATTATTTTTTATTAAAAGTATGCATCTGTTCTAGAAGAAGTGCAACCAGAGTGCTCCTTGGAAGCAAGAATGGCCAGACTGCGTCTTACATGTTTCAGACATGTAGTCAGGAGAGATCAATCCCTGGAGAAAGACATCATGTTTGGGAGAGTGGCAGGTAAAAAAAAAAAAAAAAAGAGAGAGAGAGAACCCTCCACCAGAAGGATTGACACAGTGTCTGCAACAATGAGGTTAAACATAAATAAGATCATGTGCATGGCACAGAATTGGGAATTATTTCAATTTGCTGTACATAGGATCTCTACAAGTGGGACTTGATGCAATGGCACCTAACAACAACAACATATTCACATGATATCTCCCCCCTTAGTGAGAACAACTCAAATGTTCGTGTATGTGTGACACACAGTAAAATGAAAGCATTAAAATACCTATTTAAAAACTTTATGTTCATAGAAAGTTACAGATTATTTTATACCTAAGGAAATAGATATATGATTTTATTAACTGAAAAACAGGTGGAGATTCCTAGGGGGAAAAAAATCACATCTTTAATTTAATTGATCTTATCAGGAAAAATACCTGATAAGGTTCCACTTCTACTTTTGATTAAAAACTCCAAGCAAACTAAGAATAAAAGATAACATTCTGAACGAGTTGAAAACCATATACTTAAAACCCACAATAAATAGTATGCATCTTAAGGAAACTTTAGAAGTATGTCTTTAAAATTGGAAAAAAGGCAAAGATACTAACTCTTCCTGGTATTATTAAAGAATAAGAAAAGAACAGACTGAGGTATAAATATTAAGAGATATAATTGTCAGTATTTGCAGATAGTGCAATCATATTCATGGAAAATGTGACACAGTTACAGACTATTAGAATCAATAAAAGTTTATTAGGTAGCTAAATACAATATCAACTCAGAAAAATCAATAGCATTTTTCTACATCATTAACAACTAACTAAAAACAGTAAAAATTACATATCATATGCTATGGCAATAAAAACTATAATATGTCTAAGAATCAAGAACTCGCAAGATCTGTATAAAAATAACTTTAAAAATGGAATAATGTGCATGGAAAACTAAACAAATACAGTCATTCCATGCTCTTAGGATGAAATAATATAATAAATAAGCTTATGTTTTAACCAAATTAATCTATAAACTCAATCTATAAATTTGACTTATAAAAATTCCAATTAAAGTCTTATAATAATGAGATAAACAGTTTAAAATTTATAAGAAAGAATAGAAACTCATGATTGGTTAAGACATAAGACTAGGGACTTGCCCAAGCCATTTTTAAAACAGACTAAAAAGGAATAATTATAATAGAATTGAACAATGAGTTCAAAGACTGATCATGGAAATATAAAAGTGCATTGTGTGATAAAAGTTAACTTGCACATCAGTGTGTAATTGATAGATTAGTAGACGTGTTGGAAATACTGGCTTCTTCATGAGGAAAACTAAAATGTTAAATATAAAGGTGGATTCCAAATTGAGCAAACATCAAAACATGAGAAGTAAAACTATGAAGTTAATAAAAGAAAATATAGGAGAATATCTTCGTGACTTAAGGGTAAAGAAATCCTTAAAACTTGAAAGGCACACGTCATAAAGCAAATAATTGAGGGATTTTATTATGTAAAATTATGGATTTATGTTCAATAAAGCAGAAAACACAGATTGGGAAAAGATATTTGTAATGTCTGAAAGTATCAACTGAATAACATCCAGACTATAAATGCAAATCATGACAATAGAAAAGTCAGGAACCTTTCTCTGAAAAAATACATGCAGATGTTATGTGAACAGACAATAAAGAAGAAAAATCCCAAAATGTTAATAAGCATTGGATTGATACTCAAATTCATCCATAATCACAGAAATGAAGATTAAAACATTACTGTCATTTATATTTAATAGACTGGCAAAGAAATAAGCAAACTAGACAGTCTGCGTCAGAACAGATGTATGGGGTTGTAGCAGCATTCGACCACAGTTTGGGCATAGACTGGTGGTGTCATTTTGGAAAATAATCTTCAGTGCTTAGTCCAACTAAAATATTTGTAATCTGTAACCCAGAAATCCCAACTCTGATTTACAGACCTGAGACCTTTTCACAGAGCTCCATGAGTTGCTGCGTATCAGCACGCCACACCAGGTGGTGTTACTTGGAGGCGATCTGAGCATCCATCATGGCATAATAGATAAGAAATGTGTAAGCCACAATGCAACTGTTAGAAGTCATGGGTGGCATAAACACCTATACCCCAGATGAAACTTTAAAAATGACTGCTTACTTAAAATGGATGGAGTAGAAGGGGCTATAAAGGATTCATTTTTATAAATTTAAAATGCCCAAAATAACAAAGCACATTTTTCCAGAACACAAACCAAGAAATGTATCCTAAGTGCATTAAAAGGCAGGGAGGAAGGGAGGGAAGTGGGGATACAAGGGGGTGACTAAAATGAAAGAGAAGGGGCTTTTTTCTTTGGATTCAGGTGATTAGATGCCATAAATTGAGGCTATTTGCACTGAGATCACAAGGCAAGTCAGTTTCACATTGACTCCACTAAAAGATATTGAGCAAATATTTAGAAGTTCCATGTGAAAATGTACCTGCTTGCTGATCTGCCTAAATCCTGCATAAAGACATGTCCTTCAGTAATAGTCCCTCAGGACAGGTGCAGAATGGGAAGGAAAGATTGTTGGCTACGCAATGTGCAATTTTCTACAGCTCCCTGGAATTCTACTGCCTGCATTCCCAGGGAATCAGATATACCTAAGGTATCTTAACACCACTGTGGAGACTTGTAGTACAAGATGAGGAGAATATCAAGGGCAGAGACTCAGCCTGACTCATTTCCATCTCAAGGACCTATCTCAATAATTCATTGAATGAATAATTTTGAACTTAGCCAGAAGTTCTTAGACAAAGACCAGACTGTTTGCTTCAAATTAAAAATAGGCATGAACTGTGAATGGTTTGAGATTTTGTAATCTTTGGGGAACTGTGGACTGGGATCTGCAGTTAAAAAATCATGGGAGCTATTTACTGAATAACAACTATGTGCAAAGCACTTACTATTTATCCTTTACACTCACAAGTAAGCTTATAAGACAAATCTCAGAATCATTTTGTAATCAATCAATCAATAATGGTTCCATAGTGGATAGCTGTTGTTTTGGCTTCTGTCTACCCTTTGTTTTTGTGAGCTGTTACTTTCCTTCCTTGTGTTATCCTGGTGGGTTGTCAATCAACTTCCAGACTTTCTTGCCACAAGGGCAGGTATATGACCTCAGCAAAAACAGTAAGAGTTATCATTAGAGATTGGAAGTATCTCCTGACCACTTTTCCAATTTCCTGAAGGGAATTCTTAGCAAACAAAGATAACAGAGACAAAAGTAGTGATGTGGGTAGAAAGGGGAAAGTGAGAGGAGAGGAAGAAAATAGGAGAGAGATACAAGACAAATCATACCCTGAGCTTTTTAATGATATGAGTCATAAAATGGTTCTTTTGTCTAATATTTTCCAGTTGCATTTCTATCAGCTGAATTCAATAGATGATGGCCTGTCCAAGATCACACAACCAGTAAATGGAAGAGCAGATATTTTCTTGATACAAAGTCCAGTTACTATCTGGTGAGCTATGCTGTCTCTTGCTTAGGCACAAATTCAGACTGGCTCCCAGGGGCCACCTTGACTCCCAGTATGCTGGATATTTCACATTGAAAGTGTTGCAATGGGGAGCCAAGCTTCACCCTTTATAGGTAGAATTAGGTATTACAAATTGCCCAAGCTCGTGCCTATGTGTTAGGTAGCTGGACAGATATACTAACAGGCAAAATGGAGGAAAGGGGGATTAAAAATGATTCCTGGCATTCATCTATAAGTAATGGAGCCATGTGCAAGACTAATCTCCAAGAACATTGGAAGGACACTGTTCTAATGGACTTCACACCCTAATCCAAGATAAACAATTGCCTGAGCGTAGAAAAAGTAAACCATTCCAGGACATCTGTCTACTGGACTATTCTTTTGAAATATGCCAAATAAGTCCATTAACCCCCTTTATAAAACAGACCCCAGGCCCCATATACCCTAAGCCACAAAAGTTTACTAAACAAGGGATTTTTCAGACAGAGTTTGAGTTCCTGTGCTCAAGGATCACATCACACTAGGTGCCAAGGGTTAGGTGCCAAGGGCTGACATCACCCTGGGTATGGCCTAGTTCAAACAGAAATAGAGGAACATGCACTCATCCTCTCTTTTCTCTGCTTCTCTTGTCTCTCCTCTCCAGCAGATGCATGTGCACCTCCTCTTCTCCCAAGCACCATCTGCTCTACCTATCCAAGGTATTTTTCCTTCTAAAAAGCTTGCATTTGCCTTCCACTTGGAAATAGAAATATCTTTATGCCGTTTTTCAAAGTTCCTTTCCAGCTTTATCCAAACTTCCCCAGGTGCCTCAGTTTTCCCTGGTAATAATTCCTTAAAGGTGTGCTATCTTTCACAGTAAACCTTGTCTATATTCCTTACAAAAACCAAGGTTTGCTGTCAGGCTTCCAGATCTACATTTGCTGGTAACACTTGGAGTGAAAAAGCAAATCCAGAAAGTACTTTTCAACGTTTTAGTGTGACTAGAAGGAAATAGGAAGGATGCATCCTATGTCGAATAGTTGGTTTTGAAGACATTTTTCAGTAAACACCCATCTGGTCTGAGCAATGGCCTCCTCATTGCAACACTTACCACCAAAGGAGGCAAATTTGAACAGATAGAGCACATAGAATGTGAACATTAGAATTGGTCACATCCCACATTTGCGATCTAAAATGGTAACCAACCTAACTTCTCTATGCTTTAGGGGCCTTGTCTGTAAATTGGGGACGATGATGTCTTCTTTATGGGGTTGTTTTTACAGACAAAGGTCTTAACACACTTAAAACATCTGAAAAATTATTGTACATTGTTGACCCTCCATAAATTATACATCTTTCTTTATAAGGTGCATGTTTTATGTATTTATGCATAGTAGTCTTTTTAAGGCATTAATCCTGGTGTGTTGATTAAAACATCTGCCTTGTTACTCTATCATCATACCCTGCAAAGAACTGGGCCACTCCCATTTCATATGCTTCCCAGTGGGCTCATTCTTTTAGAAGTAGTCATCAGGCACACACAAAAAGCAATTTAAATGGTTCATCTTTCCTCTTTTCATCCATAGACAAATTTCAATAATTATCTTAGTCAACCCATTAATTAGTCTAAATTTGCCCAAGCATAATTGATGCTGCCTACACAATTTTCTATAAAAATTTGAAATGGATGGCTAAACAGAGATTTTTTTTGTTTGTTTGACTAAGTGCATTTTTCCCCTATGCAAAATGTGTTAGTCAATGCTTATCTAGTTTAATAAGCTGGCTTTGGTGCTCTTGCCTGCATCTGTGATAAAAGTTTGAATCTCTGAATTCAAATTATGCCTTGGAAATTTCTAACTTGTTGACTTATGGTCTGTACCTTGATCTTTCTGATAAGACCAGTTGCCTCACTTGTGGAATGAGGAATTGGTTGACTAGTCTTGCTTTCTGGAATCACTCTCTTGCCTGGCTTTCTCGGATGAACATTTATTGATTTCAACACCCATATCTTTGAGTACTTTACTTTTCTGGCCTTTCCAAATGGATTGCTTATTGGGTTTCCTCAAGGGCTCATTCTTAGTCTTCTTCTATGATTGGGCAACATTCTACTGAATTATCTCGTCTTAGGCTTTTATTACTCTCTGTATATAAGGTAGTGTTCCTGATTATCAATAGCAATCTTTAACTCCAATATCACTTTGCATAATCCTCTTCTAAACTCTAGGACATTCTTTTCAACAGACTGTTCCTTCCAGAAATGATTAAGAAAATAAATATGGGGAAACTTGTCATAACATAAAAACTTCAAAGTTTTTTGTTTTTGTTTTGCTAGATTCATGATGAGGATGAGACCAGAAGGAAAGAATAAAAACAAAAGAACACTTATCAAGCCAGCTTCCTGAGAAACTTCAGACACCATAGGAATCATCTATAGAGTAGATTATGGTGGTATCTATAGAAAAGTCATATGTGAACAGAACAAAATATATAGATGCAAACATAAATATACATAAAATTTTCAAATCTGGAAGTGGCATTTTAAAGTAGCAGAATAATGTTGGGTTATTCAATAGTTATTAGTGTAATGGGTTAAATATATGAAAAATGTCAAACCTTATCCCAAAACAAATGCCAGCTAGAATAAAACTCTCAGTGTAGTACAAAAACAAACAGAAATGACACCACAATTTAAGTAAATATTTATGAAATATATTTGCATGGGAAACTTTTCAAAGCATGATATCAAAGGTAAAACCATCAAAACTGGATACATTTAATCGCATAAAAGATAACATTTTATCATAAGTTAGCATATACAAAAGTATGTGTCTAAATGGGAAAACAGTTGCCATGTGTAGAAACAACCAAGACTAGTGCCATTAATACAAAAAGTACACTCCACAAATCAATAAGAAAAAAGATGAATGTCTCTAAAGCAAAATGTACAAGGATGGCAGATTTGTAACTTACAAAAGAAGAAAAAAGAAGAATTACAAGTAGCTATCAGATTTTTTTTTAAATGCTGTTCTAGTTCAGGTATCAAAAAACTGAAAATTAAAACAATAGGCTTTTGACATATAATATTGTTATAGATTAAAATGACAAATAGAGCAAGGTATTGGTGAGGGGAAAGAGCAACAAGAATTCCCTTGAGTAGTGGGGTATAGTTGATTTTAAAATCAGTCTGGCTCCTTATATTCCATATCTCTATTCTATATCTAAAACCTTAAACTGTGCATAATTTTTCACTCAGCAATTCTACTTCTAGGAATTTATCTGAGTCATACAAATCTGCATTGATGCATGTATAATAATGCTCTCTGAGATGGTATAATAATGGAAAATTGGAAATAACATAAAAATTCAATGATAGGCTAGCTCAAGTCAAACCTCTTCCCTAAAGAGTTCTTTAAATGAATTCCTCTTCCTCATTACATGCCATTCTGTCCCCAACACATACTAATCTGTAAGTCTCAATGAACTCATAAAGTCAGCAATGGCCTCTTGTCACCCAATTCAAGGCACACTCTTGGTCCTTAGCTCCTGTGACACCACTGCAGCATTCAACACAGCTGTCACCTTCTCTCCATAAACAGTCTCTCTCTTAAGTCAGTTACTGCCTGCATTCCTACCTTACTACATCTTTATGGGGGGAGGATGTGTCAATCCACTCCCAAGGCAACCCCCAAACCATTGAAAACCCTATGAGGGTTGCTATGGGTTGGACATGACTCCACGACACCGAACAACAACATTTTCTCATTAAATATCTGTACCCCCTAGACCTTTCCCTATTCTTTCTCTACCCTAGTCCTCCTCAAAGTGCCGCCCCTAAACCAGCATAATTAACATCACCTGGGAACATGCTGGAACTGCACATTGTCTGACCCAACCAGAGACCAGATGAATCATAAATTCAGGGAATGAGGTCCTGCAGTCTGTGTTTCACCAAGCTCTCCAAGTGATTCTGATGTATCCTAAAGGGTGAGAACCACTCCTGGAATCTACCCCTTTGTGCTTGCAGCTCTCAATCTTGGCTCTCATTAGAATTGCCCAAAGAGATTCAAGAGATTGACAAGTGCTCCAGACCAAGTGGGTTAGAACCTCTGGGGTGGTCCCAGGCATCCCAATTTTTAAAGTTCCATTAGTGATTCTAAGGAGGAGCTAAGGTAAAAACTGCTCCCCTACACTCTTTCCTATACACTTCTTCCCAAATCTGCTTCTTAATAAGACTAATGTGGGAAATATGTTAAAAATAATATAACTCTCAGTCCCAGCCAGGATATTATGAATCAGTAGAAGAGAAAAAGTAGAGTCCAAGACTCTCTGTGTCTCATGGGTAAGTTTAGGATACACACTCTGTTCTAGGGTTGAGAAGGTAGCTCAGTAGCAAAGTGCTTGCTTAGCATATGTGAGGCCCTGGGTTTGATCTCTAGCGCCAGAAAATATTAAATCAACAGTTCTCAAAGCATCATTCTTGGATCAGCTGCTTCAGCATCACTTGGGGACTGTTAGAAATACAAATGCTTTGGCCCCATCCCAGAACCACTGAATCAGAAACTCTGGAGGTGGGGCCTAGCATGTGTATTCAACACATCTTCCAGCAGGCTGTGATGCACATGAGGGTTTGAGACTCACTCTGCTAAATTATTGTATGTTAGTGAGAAAAGCCAGGACAGCATGGCAGCCTCAAATAAAGGGCACAGAAGACAGACTACCTGGGTTCAGTCTTTTCCTCTGCACTTATTGTGACCATCAACTGATTATTTAATCCCTTTGTACCCCACTTTCTTTACCTGTAAAATGGGCGCAATAGCTGTGTTCTGTTCCCAGGCTTGCTGTGGGGAGGAAATGAAATAATCTATGTCAAGGCCCCGGGCTAGCACCTGGCACTGAGAAAGCCCCCACAAAATGGTAGCTGTTCTCACTCACAGGGTGATGTCATTAGGCCAGACCTCTCCTTTGAGCTTTTTGACTGCAGTGCCATTGCCTACTTACCATCTTTACTTGGTTGTCCCCAAACTACATGTTCCCAAATGGACCCACGTTCTCCCCAGGGTACACCTCCAGTGATTCCATCTCATCTCTGGGGCACAGTCAACCTCTCAGTGCCTCCAGACAGAAACTCTAGAACTAACTTTCACTCCATCCTCCACATTTTGACCTGGCAGAGCCAGCCAAATGCCAAGTCTTATAAACTGCTGGGATCCACTATATGGTCTTCATTGCCTCACCCAACACTCAAATTCAAATTCACTATCATCTCCTTATGAACATCTTCACCTGGCTTCCTCAACTTCCCTCAGGCCCTCTCCACCAATCTCTTCTTTCCACAGAAGTTGGAACAATCTTTTAAACAACAGTCACACCAAATCACCCAGCTTAAATTTCTCTAGAAACTATCCAGATTGTTGTTGTTGTTGTTAGGTGCCATGGAGTCGAATCCGACTCATAGCGACCCTATGTAGAGCAGACAGAAACACTTCTCGATTCTGTGCCAGGCACACAATCTTGTTTATGTTTAAGCCCATTGTTGTAGTCACTGTGTCAGTATGGTGGAGGGTTTTCCTTTTTTTTGTTGACCTGTCACTCTCCCAAACATGATGTCTTTCTCCAGGGATTGATCTCTCCTGACTACACGTGCAAAATATGTAAGACACAGTCTGGCCATTCTTGCTTCCAAGGAGCACTCTGGTTGCACCGCTTCTAGGACAGATCTGTTGGTTCTTTTGGCAGTCCATGGTATATTCAACAAACATCTCCAGCACCATAATTCAAAAGCATCAATTCTTTTCTTGTCCCCCTTGTTCAATGTCCAGCTCTCACAACCATAATACTGAAAATACCATTGCATGAGTCAAACGCACCTTCGTCTTCAATGTGGCATCTTTATTTTTCAATACTCTAAAGAGATCTTTTGCCACCACTTTTCCTAGAGCAATCCAGATTAGTCTGAGGAAATCTAGATTCAACAGCATGACCCGAGCCTTCAGGATCAGGCATCTGTCATTGCCTCTGCATCCTCACCTCTGGACTTTCCCTCACTATGAGATGCCAGTTTTCCTTCAGGTCCTTGAACAGACATGGCTTATGCCCTTCTCAGGGATTTTCACTGTTCAGAAGCACACTTTCTCTTTTCTGGACAAAGTTTGCTCAGGGTGCAGGTGAAATGCCAAGCCACTTCCTGTGATGGTTAATTTCATGTGGCAATTTCACTGAGCCACAGGGTACCCAAACATTATGCTGACTGTGTCTAGGAAAGTGTTTGGGGATGAGTCTAACACTTAAATAGATAGGCTGAGTAATGCAGATGGCCCTCCTTAACATGGGCAGTCCTCATCCTACCAGGCCTGACTAGAGCAGAAAGGGCAGACACTCCCCCAAATAAGAAGGAATTCCTTCTGTCTGACTGCCTCCAACCTGGGGCAGTCTTCTTCTTGCCTTTGGACTTGAATTGAAGCAAAGGTTTTTCTTGGTTCTTGAGGCTACTGTTCTTCTAACTAGAATGATAGCATTGACTGTTTGGGTGTCCAGCTTACAAGTTGCAGATCTTAGGACATGTCAGCATTCATAATCAAGGGTGTGCATATGTGTGCATGTATGGGCACATGTGCATACTCACCCACACTGCATAATTGGTTCTATTTCCCTGGAAAACTGACTTATATGTCTCTTTCAGATCACTTTTTCTAACTCCCAATACAGTTTCAGGTGGCCTTTTACATACCCACTCCACATCTTGTATATTTCCTTTTTAATGCTCAATGCTGCCAAAATTCCTAGTCCAATAGCAGACCACAAAATGTGATGGTGCTACTTACAGCTGTATCCCTAGTAGTGCCTGGCAATTAGTAGACTCATGTGCTGGTGAAATTAAAACCTATGTAGAGTATCCTATTTATATGTTAAGAAATTATTGTAACAGGATATTTGACACCATAATTAAATGGTTCAATATATATAAATATGGAAAAGCTATTGTTATTGTTGATGTTAGATGCTGTCAAGTCAGTGTCCGACTCATAGTGACCCTACTACAACAGGCAAAACACTATTGTCAGTGCTTCTCTGCTATTCATAGGGTTTTCAATGGCAGAGTGAGAGTGGGTTGCCAGGTCCTTCTCCCAAGCCTACAGTATCTGGTGTGCCCAGGCAGTCTCCCATCCAAGTACTAACTAGGCCCAACCCTGCTTAGCTTCAGAGATATGATGGGATCAGATGCCACAGTGCTATGGCTGCAGGCATGGAAAAGCTATAGAAATATACATATATAAGACCATTTTTAATCTAAATTAAAATACTGAGGCAGAACAGAAACAAGCAGTGACAGGGAGTGAGCAGGACACATCTCCAGCAGTGGCTCCCTGGTTGGGGAGGGGGCCTGGAAGTCCCACACGACAGGCCTACTATCTTTGAATCCCTTGCATCTAGTTGGAAGACTTGGTGAAACAGTGGCCCTTCCTTACGGGGGCAGGGGTGAGCATTGGAGAAAAGATCCATATCTTGGAGGGCTGTGAGGAGGCACCATCTTGAGAGGGAACCTATTGTGTGAGGTTGATCTACTCTGGGGGCCTGAAAACAACCAATAATCATGGTCAGAGAGTCTTGGGGCAACCTGCCACAACCTCAGGGGGTGACACTGCTATGGCAGGCAGTAGCAGGGAGGGGTATGGTAGGATATAAACATGCTCAGAGGTTCAGGCAGCAGGAGACTCCAGCAAGGTGGAGGGGAGCTTCAGAGACTGGCAAGGCTGAGCTAACAGGGTCGAATCTGCAAATGACTATAACCTTTACCTAACAGACTCTGATATTAGAGGATAGAAAAAAGCATCTCCAGTATTTTTTCTCCCCCTTCACTTGACCTTGCATTTTTCCTGTCATGCTGTTGACTGTACCCAGGACTTTGCAAGGGGCAGGTGCTACACCAAAGTGCAGTACCCCTATCCCTTTTTTTCTTCTTTTCTGTGGTACTGGGGTTTGAACCCAGTGCCTCATGCTTGCATGCTCTGCAAGTGCTAGACCTCTGAGCTGCACCCTCAGCCCACTTTTTTTTTTTTTTTTTACTTTTTGGGTCTCGCTAAGTTACACAGACTGCCTCTGGTCTCGAATTTGTGATCCTCCTGCCTCCACCTCCCAAGCTACTGGGATTACAGGCGTGCGCCACCGTGCCCAGCTCCTTTCCTTATTTTTGTTTTGAGGCAGGGTTTCATTTAATTGTGCAGGCTGCCTCTGGGCCTACGGCTTAAGATCCTCCTGCCTCAGCCTCTTGAGATGCTAGGATTGCAGGTGTGCACCACAGTGTCTGGCCTTTTTTCTTCTTTTTTCTATTTTTTTCTTCCTTTTGTCATTAATTTTGTTCTCTTCATTTCCTTTTTTTTCTAATGTAATTTCCATCTCTTCTTTTTTAGTTCCCTTCTTATCCTTTTATGTTGTGTAGCTCTCTTTTTTATTTACTAAACTTTTAGTATCATTTTACTTTATTTTTTAAAATAGGAAATCTCATTGGTGTTTTGCTTCTTATTGCTCTTCTTATATTTACCTAATTTTGTTTATACATTTTCTTCTTGATTGTGTAAACAGGTATTTTTTTCTTTTGTTCTTTTCCCTTCTGCTTCCTAACAATCATTTCTTTCCTGGTTTTTCTTTTTTCTTTCTTTTACTTAACTCTTGTTCTTCCTTCTTTCTCCCCTTGCCCTCTTTCTTTTGTCATTTCAGGCAATTACTATTTTACCTTCACCCTAAATAATTTGTGATTCCACAGGTTACTCTATATTATTATTGCCATTTTCAGTCCTGTGGGCATTGGTGGTATATTGTTGTTGTTGTTAGGTGCCATTGATAACGACCCTCATAGGGTTTTCAATGGCTGACTGTTTCAGGATTGCCTTGGGAGTGGGTTGCCACGTCCTTCTCCCATGGAGGTATATTAGTTGGCTTTAATAGCTTTTAAGTGTATTTCTATATCTGATTTGGCCAAGTATTATACCTACTACAGTGGTTTGTCTTCTCTAGCAGTGGTACTGGGGATTAAGATCTCAAAAGAAAGCTGCTCACTAAGAAGATTCCCAAATAAAGCAAGAAGAGATACCCATCCCAACAGATGCACAAATCACAAAACAGAAAATCAAGAAATATGAAAAAGCAAGGCTACGTGTCTCCTCCAAAAGAGTATAATGCATTAACTACTGAATCCAAAGATACTGATATGTTGGAAATGTCAGACAAAGACTTCAAAAGTCTACTTGTAAAAAGGATCAATAACTTCAAAGAGGACACAAAAAAAGCAGATGAATGAAGTAAGCAAATCAATACAGGACCTAGGTCAGAAAGTGAACAATGTAGAAGATAAAACCATCAAATGAAATGAGAAATTCAGCAAGGAAATTGAGATTTTTAAAACACAAACAAATATACAGAAATATTTGAAATGAAGAATAAATAAAATAAAAAACACAATGGAAACGATTACCAGTAAAATAAATCAAGAAGAAGATAGAATACCAGGGATAGAAGACAAGGTTACTACATTTAGATATCAACAAAATAAATAAATAAATAAATAAACAAACAAACAAACATGAAAACTTCCAAGTACTCTGGGACATGGTTAGGAGACCAAATCTAAGAATTCATGGGGTAGCAAAAGGAGCTGAGATAAAACTAAAGGCACAGAAAACTTATTTAATGAAATTATGGCAAAAAAGTTCCCAAATCTGGAGAAAGAAATGGACAGTCAACCACAAGAGGCATTCTGAACCCCAACTAGTCATAACTAGAAAAAAACTTCCTAAGACACATTATAATTAAAAATGTCAAGACTATAGAAGAAACAATACTAAAAGCTGAAAGAGAAAAATACCAACTCATTTACAAAGGCAAACCCATTAGAATAACATTTGACTTCTCATATTGTTGTTGTTGGGTGCCCTCAAGTCGGCATCCAACTTGTAGTGACCTTACACACAACAGACAAAACACTATTATCAGTTCTTCTCTGCTATCCATAGGGTTTTCAAGGGCTGATTGTTTTTTGGGAGTGGGTTTCTGGGTCCTTATCCCAAGCCTACAGCACCTGGTGTTCCCAGGAGGTCTCCCATCCAAGTACTAATCAGGCCTGATTCTGCTTAGCTTCTGAGATCTGATGGGATCAGATGCCACAGTGGTATGGCTGCAGGAGACCTCTCATGAGAAACCCTAAAACCTGGGAAAGCATGGAATGGTATATTTTAAGCCTTGACAATAAATAACTGCCAACCAAGATTATTATATCCAGCAAAGTTATCATTTAAAATTCATGGAGAAATTAAGACTTGCCAAGATAAGCACTCAACTAAAGCAATTCATGACCACAAAGCCAGCATTACATAAGACACTTACAGGACACACAGGAGGAAGAAAGATCATCTCAACCATAAAGGAACAGAAAAGACTAAATTTCATGACAGGGACAGATGAACTAATGAGAATTGGGAAAGAATCAATCATGTGTAACTCAAAATCCAGTGAACCCCTAATATAAATAAGGGAAAAAGAAAAAAAAAGGGAAATAACACAATTATAAGAATCAGGAAGCCTTTCTTAATAATAACGTTTAATATAAATGGTCATTACTATCCAATTAAAAGATATAGACTAGTAGATTGGATTTAATAAACAAGATCCAACAATTTGTTGTCTGCATAAAACACATCTTACTGGCAAGGGCACTCAGACTGAAAGTAAAAGGATGGAACCCCAAGCAAGTGAAAGCCAAAGAAAAAGAAAAGGAGTTGTAGCCACCATTATATCAGACCAAATAGGCTTCAATTAAAAATTAGAAGACATAAAAAGGTCATGTTGTATTAAAGGGAACAATCAATTAAGAAGATATAACAATGGTAAATATATATGCACTGAACATTGGTGCACCAATTTCATAAAAGAAACACTACTGGACATAAAGGGACAGATAGGTCCAGGTACAATAGTAGTGGATGACTTCAAAACCCCACTCTCATCAACAGATAGAGCATCTAGACAAAAAAATAAACTTCAGAGTCAAACATCATGATAGATCAAATTAGCTTAATATATTTCTACAAAATATTTCATCCAGAAGCTACAAAATACAAATTCTTCTCAGCAGCCCATAGAATCTTCTCTAACATAGATCCCATTTTAGGCCATAAATCAAGTCTTAACAGAGTAAAGAAAACTGAAATAATTCTGTGCATCTTATTAGACCATAACAGAATAAAACTAGAAATCAACAGCAAAAGAAATTGTAGAAACTATTAGAAAGTGCATAGAGACTTAACAATATGCTTTTAAATGATCATTTGGTCCTTGAAGAAATCAGAGACAATATCAAAAAAAAAATTCTTAGAATCAAATAAAAACAAAAAACCTTACCCACTAGAATCTTTGGAACACAGAACATATGGCTATAAGAAGTTTATAGCTATGAGTGCCTACTTTAAAAAATCAGAGAGGACTCAGATAAATGATGCATCTCAAGGTCTTAGGAGAAAAAGAACAACCAAAACTCAAAATCAGTGGATGGAAAGAAATAATAAAGATTAGAGCAGATATTAATTAAATGGAGACTAAAAGAATAAATTGATGCTACAAAGACCTGGTTCTTTGAAAAGATAAACAAAATCAACAAACACTTAGCCAAACTAACCAAAGAAAAAGAAAGAGGACTCAAAATAATAAGAGATAAAAAAGAGTGGTTACAACAGATACCAATGAAATCCAGAGACTCAATAGGGAATATTTCAAAAACTTATATTCCAAAAATCTGGAAAACATAGATAAGATAAATTCCTAGACACATATGACCTAACAAAATTAAGAGTATATAAACTCAAACAGAGCTATAATAAGCAACAAGATTGATGAGTCTTCCAACAAAGAAAAGCCCAAGATTGGATGGCTTCACTGCTGAATTCTACAAGACCTTTAAAGAAGGGAGTTCTGGTTAAGATGGCAAGTGGTTAACAGCCATGCTTCAACTGGGGAACAAAACTGTTAGGGAAACTCACAGAGTTCTCTACTCAAAACAAAGAGTAGAGAGCAGCATCCATTATTTAAAGGCAAAAGAAAAGGATGGAACAAGGACAACTTGCCAAATAGTGGAGATTAAAATGATAGAGAAGAGGAGGAAACTGTGGGTTGACACACCAGAACCCTTAACCCAGGGAAAACAACTGCAAAAGGTTACAGCAGGTATGGTCCCTCTAGGAGACTGTATTGCTGGCTAGAGATACTGCAGGGCTCTCTTGGGAGGAGAATGGGCTGCACTTCCAGTATGCAGGCTTTTGGACCCCAGGACTGTGGGGTTTTTGTTTTCTTTTGTTTGTTTTTACTGGGGATAAACTGGTGCTGCTCTAGCCTTTGGCATCACTGGAACCCAAGGTGGAGGGAGAAAGACTGAGTGGTGGCAAAGATGGAAAGGTAGTTTAAGCAACTGGTGTCCCAGTAACTGTTTAGGCTGTGAGGGAGCACTTGTGCCTGCCATGTAGAGAGATGGCACTCTGGGTCTTGGGAGCCTAAGAGACATGGTTTAGGCAGCAGCATTTACAGCATGGGAGTTCCTGCAACCCAGGCAAGTGGCATCTGTGAGACTAGCAAGCCTAAGAGAAACAATTTAGGCAGGGATGCATTTAGGACCCAGGAGCACCTGCAATGCAGAGAACTGGTGCCATGAGTACAAGGTACGTGAGACACTCTTTAGGCCACAGTACAGTGCTTAGGGCCTGGAGTGCCTGTGACACAGAGGAGGGTGGCCATGGGTCTGGGGAGCCTACCCATGCTACTCAGGCAGTAGCATGATTGGGAGCTGCTAGTGCAGGGGATGGAGAAGAGTGGATGGGGAAATGCTGACTGCAGAGGCTACAGCCAGAGCTAGGCATCCAACACTAAGGCTGAGACTTATAGATGGTGGAGGAGAGAAGTGCAGGTGATAGGTTATCATCCAGTCATGTGGGAGTGGGTAGGAAGAAACTCTTTACACAAGGAGGTGGTGAGACCTAGCACCCAGACCAAGCAATGGGCAAGCCTCAGCAGAAAAACACATGAAAGAAACATGAAAGGTCAAGCTGGATGGGAAGATCCTATAGACCAAAGCTCTTCAACGGATAATTTCAGGGTAAGTGGATTTTTGGATATGCCTGATGGAGAATTTACAGTACTGCTTATAAATATGTTAAAAGACTTCAAAGCCACCACCATGAAAGCAAGTGATTCACTGGGCAAAAAGTTATCAAACCTGGAAGAAAAATTTTCTAGAGATATTGAGATCCTGAAGAAGAATCAAACAGAGGCCCTGGAGATGCAAGGCAAAATTAACCAACCCAGTATTAGAATCTTCGGTATTCAGACTAGATGAAGCTGAAAATAGGACAGCTGAAGCTAAGGAAAAGGTAGAAGACTATTTACTCAGATGCCAAGATAAAACGAAAGATGATGCAGTTTGAGCAAAATTTTCAAGAGGTCTTTGATAAAATGAAGAACCAAAACCTATGAACTCAGGGGGTTCACAAATAAGCTGACAAAAACATGAGAGGATTAGAAATGTACTCAAAGAAATATTAAATGAGAACTTCCCAAGCCTAAGGCAAGAGCTGGATACCCATACAACTGAAACATGCAGAACCCCAAACAGAGTGGATCAGAACAGATCCTTTCCCTGACACATTATAATTGCAATATTCAATATCATTAGCTATTAGAGAAATGCAAATCAACATTACATTGAGATACCATGTCACCCCAGTAAGAATGGCTAGCATTAACAAAACACACAGCAATAAATGCTGGCAAGGCTTCAGGGAGAGAGGAACCCTAGTTCACTGCTGGTGGAAATGTAAGGTAGTGCAGCCACTATGGAAATCAGTATAGAGATTCCTCAAAAAAACTAAAAGTAGAGCCACCATATGACTCAGTCATACCATTCCTGGGTTTATATCTGAAGGAATATAACTCAATATACTGACATACCTGCTTATCCATGTTTATAGCAGAGCTATTCACAATAGCTAAGATATGGAATCAACCTAGGTATCTATCAGCAGATGAATGGATAAGGAAAATGCATACATACACCATGGGTATTTATTCAACCATAAGGAAAAATGAGATTATGACATTTTCAGGAAAATGGATAGAAATAGAGATTATTATTTTAAGTGAAATAAGCCAGATCCAGAAAGACAAACATTGTATGTTTTCTCTCATGTTTGTTAAATTTCAATATATATATCTAATATTAAAATATATAGATTATGAAAGTAGCAAGGGGCCTATGTAGAGAGAGAAAAAGGACTAAAGGGAAGGGGGAGGTAGCAAAAAGAATCAGTAATGGGAGAAAGAAAGAAAAATGTTATGTTTTGCCCTTAAGGCAAAATCTTGATATAATACGCACACACACACACACACACACACACACATATATATACATACATACATACATATATATGGGAGAAGGACCTGGCAATCCACTCCCAGGCAGTCCCGAAACAGTCTGCCATTGAAAACCCTATGAGGGTCACTATGAGTCGGATACCGACTCAACGGCACCTAACAACAACAACAACAAATATATATATATATATTTGTTGTATATATATATATTTATTGTGTATATATATATATACACACACACACACATACACACACACACACACACATATATATATATTTGTATGTGTGTATGTATGTATGTACTACACACACCACCCATAAACAAGACACACAAGTAGAAGGCGGACATTGGTGGGGAGGAAGGGGCTAGTGGGAGGGGGTCATGACAAGTAATGGGGAAAGTAAACATGAGCAAGGTACAATGATGTGCATGTATGGAAATGTCATAACGAAACCCATTATTGTACACTAACTAAAAAATTACTAATTAAAAATAGGTTAATAAAATTTAAAAGAATTTTTAAAATTCACAATGGAATATAAAGATAAAATTATTTCTTTCTGGTTGATTTTTCTACCTTTCTGTATTTCTGTTTCTAAGCTCTCTGCTTTGAGTATATACTTACTTTTATATTTAAAGTATTTAGTAATAAATATAATTAAATCCTTATGTAGACCTAACACAAAAGGAAAATAAGAAGTAGGCATGATACTTGTGACACATGAAACAATGGACTTGTTTTGTATGTAAATATCTTCTCTCTTATAAATTAATAAGTTATAGACAACCTGGGCAATTTTAAAAACTGGACAAAAGACATAAATAGATAATCTACATTTAGAAAAGATAGTAATATGACTGATATGTGCAGCATGACTATTAATTAGGAAAATACAACTGTTATCAAAGGGTGCTTTTTGTTCTTGTTACTGGCCAAGATGAAAAAATGATCAAATTCAATGGTGGCATTAGTCCATATGCTTTGACTTAGTAATTCAATTTCTTGAACTTGAATAATAAATTAATGATGCAAAACATGGATGTTTCTTCTCATTGGTACATATAATAGTGAAAATTTGAGGAAATCTTAGAAATATGTTTGGGAATTAAGCCAGTTGTATGTTAGAATTAATTATTAATAGGATCACCTATGAGTGGTTATATTGTTAGTTTTGCTTCTTTAAACCTTTCTCTGTTATCTTCCAGAAATTGTCTTAATTTTTTAAACCAAGAAAGAGGAAATAACATTCTGGTTTAAAATCTTAAAGATGATTGTAAGTGTCAAGAGGGGAAAGTGATAGCTATTAGGAGCCCATGGATTAAGAAAGAACAATGAAATAATTGATATAAAAGTGACAGAAATGGTTTTTGTGCCAGTGAAGGGTAAAGTCTGAGGTGGTTCAGAGGGAAATGAGAGAATGTGATGAACACTGGATGTCTCTATAGTAAGACGTCTGTGCCGGTCATGCAGGAATGAACAGGAATTAAGGCCTAAACTATGCAATACAGGACTACTCATGTTTATCTCAGTTGGTGGAGTGCTGCTCTGCACTCTCTGAGGACAGGGGTTCAATCCCCAGCACCGCAAAAACGGGAAGATATGGCAATCCACTTGTGAAGCAATCCCCAATCAGCCAACTGCTATGAGTAGGACCCGACTGGACAGCAATTAAACAACAACAAATTGGCTCTTAGATAAAATCAAAGAACACATACATACATGGAGAATACTCTGATAGTATTTCAGAATCTGTCACTAGTATATACACACCCTAAAGCAGCGGCCATGTATTAATTTTGTTTTCCCTATACCCAGCACCAGGGTGGCATATGGTCAATCCCTACAAACTCTTTGTCAAAAGAGTAAATAAGACCCTCGGAAAATTCCTGACTTGAATACTATTTGGAATGGACTGTGTTAAAAATGATGTCTTGGCAGGTCAGACAAAAGCCTCCACAATCCATGACTGAGGGTAGGGGTGGAGAACATTGTTCAGAGATGATTAATCATACTTGTCTCTGCTCCAAAAGTCCTTACCCACTGTTAGGACCCCAGTGCCTAGAGAAGGAAATGCAGGGTGCTGCAGGCACAAACAAATGACACATCACATGCACACACACAAAAAATCAGTCCATTCTATTTGCATGACCCCCTATGGATAAGACCATAAACTTTTTTATTCCTCTTTATTCAATCCAGATATTCTTAAAAATGTAATCTCAAGGACTGACATAGCCTGAAACACTGAACATTATTTTTCCTCACAAAAATGGTAATGCATTAGATTTATATAATACATTCTATTTGGGCATTCATTAGTAAATCCAGTCTGACATGATTTCTTTCTGTGGCATATGTTTAAATATTGCACTTCTGCTTTGACAGTTACATTTGCTCTTGTCCCTAAAGAATAATGATTTGCCCCTACATCCCATCTCTAGTTAGAAACCAACTGAAAGCAACAGAAGATAGCCTGCAGAAAAGCAAGATTTTCATGTGTTTAGTCTATCTTCTATTCCTGCGTCAATGTCTACATTCGGTCCTATCCATGCCTTGAGGATCAGGGTCTTTGTTGTTGTTGTTGTTTTGTGCGGTGATGGAGATGGAAGCCATGGCCTCTGGTGTGTTAGGCTAATGTTCTACCACTGGGCTACACCCCTAACCCCACATCAGTTTTATCTTTACATGAAGTTTAAGTGGGGCAGGGGCTAAAGAGAATCCAGGCTTCCTTCTTAGAAAGGTGGGTCAGCAGTTAGACTTGGTTGGCCTAGGGCCAATGCAGCAGCCCTGCTCCTCTCCAGCATAAGCCATCTCATCCTGCTTTCCAACGCCCTGCATTTCCTTCCCTAGGCACTGAGGTCCCCATAGTGGATAAAGACCCATGGAGCAGTGACATGTACCATGAGATGATTCGTCTCTAAACAATGCCTTCCCGTCCCATCCCCAAGTCTTGCACTGTGAAGGCTTTCACTCTGACCTGCCAGGCAGTCATCTTCCACAGAGGCTTCAGCAGACATGGACCTGATGCCCAATTATTGTGGTCCTGAGGCTGTGGGAGTGAGGTTTCTTCCTTTGGAAAGAACAGAGACCCAGGAAGAACTGAACTAAGCAGAAATGGAGACCTTTCAGCTTTCAGAAAACTGTGGAAAGGGGCTCCACACAATATGATACTGGAGTGAAGTCTACCTCTCTCCTTCTGCTGCTCCCTCTCTCCCCCTCCTGCTCCTCCACCCTTATTCCTGTAATTTCTCTCCACCCTTCACATTTATTTCCTCTCCCCCTGATTCCCTTTTACTCTCTCGTATAGTCTAACCTTTTCTCTCTCCCATCACAATTTCCCTTTTCCTCTTCTCCTCATATTTTCCTTTCTCTGACACATTCACTTTCTCTCAACCCACTCACTATCCCTCTCTCTTAAACACACTGACATCCTCACACAGCTCACTTTTGCCCTCTCTCCTCTCCTCTTTTAGTTTCTATCTCTCCCTCCACTCATGTTCTTTTTCCTTCTTGCACTTTTACTTCCCCTCAGCCATGTTTATTTTCCTTCTCACATATGCTTCTTTCCTTTATCTCTTCCCTCTCTCCATCCGTTTCAGTCACAAACTTTTACTCTTTCATATCCATTTTTACTTCACTCTTACATAGATTTACTTTCTCAGATTTATTTTCTGTCTTATACATATTTGTAGTTTCTCTCCTTCACACACACACACACACACACACACACACACACACACACACACACACTTTTTTTTTTTTTACTTTTCTATACACCTTTCATCTGGCCCTTCACTCACTCACCCCCTCCATCTATCCCATGGCATTCCAAGAGAGGGTGAAGTGGCCTGATAGGAGTCCATAGAATCACCTGACAGCCAGGACCTGAAACAGGAAGCCTGCTGCAATGCTCTAGGACACAGGTAAGTTCTTCCATCAAGCAGCCTCAGTGGGGTGGGGAGATGTGTGGATGCAGCAGACATTTCTCAGGTGGAAGTGATGGGTCTGGAAACCCATTAGGATGTGAGGTGAATAGGGGGCAGAAGTGAGGAGGCAGTTAACGCTTCTGGTTGAGCAACACGGTAGAAAAATGTCAGCAAGAGCCATGGAAAGTGACAAGGGGAGCAGGCCTGGGTGTTCCTTGATCTTGAGAGCTGCTTTATCTAGGATAAGAAAATACCTGTGGTATATTTAGACCAAAACAATGTTTTTAGGAGAAGGGAAAAGAATCCATAATCACATGTAAGCAGTCCCTGAATTTTGTTTGATCAACTTGAAACACTTCTCCCTCCAGCATGCTATCCAGGGGCCTCCTTAAAACCCCCTTTCTCTGTGAAACATAAGCTTTGTGCATTAGTAGGTTAAAAAAAAAAAAAAGAGGTAATACATGATGGCAATTTTTTCCTGTGCTCACTTACAGGGTTGCATCGCATTTGCACAATGCTACAGATGCTTGGTAACTTCTGGAGGGCAGAGAGCTTGTCGTCCCTCGTCCCCACAGGGCCCCAGCTGCCTACTAGAGGGACAACCACTTAGGGGATGCTTAGGAAATATGTTGGAATGAGTATCTCAATTTCTTTCATGCTGTCCTTTGTTATTATTCTACAAAAAGAGAATAGTGAAATGAAATTAGGGAAGCATGTGCATTTGTGATGGGAAACACAGGTCCATAAACCCAAGGCAATGATGAGAATCACTAAGCATCATTGAAAATGGTAATCTTAATTGGATGCTCATCAAATTTAAGCTATCCAAATTTGTGCTCAATTGTCAATGAAAAAGAATAAAATTAAAGATATACTGAATGCTGAAAGCAGAGCATTGAAGAATGTAATAGGTGAGGCAAGCGGGGGGTTATTATTATTTTTAGATTTCTTAAAACTATCCTCCTTACTCCTTCTGCTCAAAAGAAAACCCCATCACCAATTCAAATATTGGGCATTTGGCTTATTTTCAAATTTTCAGGACTGTATTGTATCTGAAGTATGACTGATTTTCCCATCTACAGAGAGAGGGGAATTGCTGTCAACAGGCCAGATTGTGGAAGCCGACTGCTTTACAAGTTCTCCAATGAGAACTTCAGAATAATCTGGGTCATTGATGCTGGGGCACCTGTATCTGATGGGTACAGATGCTCTGGGTCTGAAAGGAAGGACTTAATGTTCAGGTAGGCACTTGGTACATCATCCATTGTTATTGTCATGGAACAAACTTGTTAGCTAATCAATGTGAAGTATTTATGCTACTGTCCCAGGTTCTGGGGATAATCTCTGCCCTCATGGAGCTGACATTCTAGGGTGGCCAGTTATAGGTAGATGTTGTTGTTGTTGTTAGGTGCCTTCGAGTTGGTACCCAACTCATAGCGACCCTCATAGGGTTTTCAATGGCTGACAGTTTTGGGATTGCCTTGGGAGTGGATTGCCAGGTCCTTCTCCCATTTTTGCAGTGCTGGGAATTGAACTCAGGACCTCAGAGACTGCAGCGCAGCGCTCTACCAATTGAGCTAAATCCCAGCTTACCTACAGGTAAATAGAGAATCAAAAAGCAAAGTGAGTAAGATATTTAGAAGAAGAATATAGCATAATGAGTGCAATGGAGAACAATTAAACACAGACCCAAATAGGCAGTGCTGGTATTATAGGTCAATACCCAGCAGAGTCAGAGAAATGATGGTAGGTTGTATTATCACCATCCACTACTTCTGCCACTCCAAAGCAATTATACATCCTTGCCACTGCCATGTGAATTGTAGTCTTTCTTTGCTGGCTAAACCAACCTCCTTGTCCAGGGTGAATAAGGCCTCTAACATGGCTTGGTTTGGCCAAGGGAATGTGAACAAATGTGCCATATACTATGCCCAGTGAGAATGCACTCGTGGACTTAGCTCAGTCTCTACTTCTTCCTTCTGCCATGAAAAATGGAACACCCCAGCTGAGAGTGGGTCCTTCTACCTGGGTGCTGGAATAAGAGATACATGGAACAGAGCCTTAGCCTCCAAGAAGCCCACATCTCTGGGAGACGTAAGCAAGAAAACAATATTTGTTGTGTAAACCAAGATATTATTTTTCTGTTACCATAGTAAAGCTGATTAATATAAAAAATCTTTCTAAGAAGGTGACATTTAAGCAAAGACCAGATGTAAGGAGATAAGGTGATAAAGTTAGGCCATGAGACGTGAAATAACTCTCTCAAGTCACACATCTATTAAGTAGTGAAGACTGTATTGTGTTAATCTTTTTCTCTAGGTTTGTTCACATAATCCCCTCAGGCAGGGATCTGCCTAGTTCAGATCACAAAAGGCAAGCTGTCACACACTCCATCCTGGCCAATTATGTGTATAGCCTCTTGCCTTTCTCTCTAAGTAGGACTTCAAATAGTCAAACCAAGTTACTGAGGCACATGATCCTCTCCTGACACCAAGACAGGTGTGTCTGAGTCTACAGCAGAATTTTTCCATCTTCTCTTTATTCTTTTCATTTCTGTCAAATCTTACAATAAGCCCATGGGACAGAGGGCTGATGGATGCTTATGGCCAGTGGCCATCTACAGATGAGAAAACTAAAGCTGGAAGCTAAGCAACTTGCTCCAACTCCATCCAGTAAGAGGATATTGGTGGAACAGATGCTGCCCTGTGGATCCAGGACTCTCACTGCATCACTTTACACATTGGATTATTTAAGCCTCATGACAAGGGAGTGAGTTGCTTTTTTATCTCTATACTTTAAGACATGGAGGCTGAGTCAGGCAAGGTGGCACACACCTGTAATCCCAGCAGCTTGGGAGGCAGAGGCAGAAGGATTGCAAGTTCGAGACCAGAGGCAGTCTGCGTAACTTAGTGAGACCCTGTCTCAAAAAGTAAAAAAAAAAAAAAAGAAAAAAATGGGCTGGGGGTGCAGCTCAGTGGTCCAGCACTTGCAAAGCACGCAAGCATGAGGCCCTTGGTTCAACCTCCAGTAGCGCAAAAAAAAAAAAAAAAAAAAAAAAAGACATTGAGGTTGAGAGACATGAAATAGCTCTCAAAAGGTCTCACAACTCAGAAAAGCAAGCTTTGAACCAAGGATTTTTCTCACCCCAGAACCTGTGTACTACATGAATCTGTCCACTGCAGATTATCAGGAGGTCCTATGAAGATAAAGCACTGTGGCTGTTAACACCCCAACACATGGTACATTGTGGCTAAAGAAGTTCAATAAACATTACTGCATAATCAATTCATCTGTAACTCAGTGACAGAAAAAGCATGGGCTGAAGTGCAGGGAGAGGAACTCCTCTGGTGCATCTTCATTTGAAAGAGCTACTCCCACCAGGGGCTAAGACCACCACCAGCCACAAATCTATGGGTGCCACAATGAGAGAATGTGTGTCCTTCTCCCCTGCACTTCTGCTCTGCTGGACACTTTTCCCAAACGGGAGACTAGCATCTTGTAAACACAGAGGACAACAGTATGTGGCAGAGACAGGAAAGGCAGAGCTGGAAGCTCAGCTCCTCCATGGAAAGGCTGTTCAATCTTGAGTAACGGCTTCAAAGAGTTGCTGTGAGCATTCACCAAGGAGCACCTTCACTGATTCAATTCATCCATCCATTCATTCAAATGGATCTTGAGTGCCCAGGGCATTATCAGTGGTTGTGTTAGACATTAGGAATACAGCACTAACCGTCTGTGCTCTCCAAACAAATATCCACAAGTCCTTAGCATTATTTCATTTGGGATGCAAAGAATGGTTACTGTGCTCTTACCCTTTTCTCTGTAAAGAGAGCCTCTGCAATCAACAAAACATCTATTGTGTAGACTATTCCTCCTGGGTGGACATGATGATTGCTACATTGATACAAAACACCTGGCATGCCTTGAGGGCCAAGCCCTCTAACCATGGTGAAAGAGTGGTGTAGAAATACCCAAGTGAGCTAAGTCTATGGTAATGTAATGAGAAGTATATATAAAAGAGTTAAATAACAGGCTGGGAGAGCAGAGCAAAAGAGAACAGAGAAAAAGAAGGGGAAACTCATTAGTGGTATAGCTGCCCATAAGGCTTCCAGGGGAGCACACCACTCCTGTAAGGAAGCCCACTTGGAAGGAGTTAATGGTGGTGCAGCTTGGAGACATCTTGGTGAGACCTTCCTGGGGGAGCAAACTCCTCCCCTTGATATAGCTGTATGTGAGGGCTCTCTGCAAGTTACCCATACCCCATGTATTAACGGCCCAATAAATTCATGGTTCACAAAGTTTAACAAGGTCCCTCCTTTGGCCTGTCTGCGTTCCCTTTGGCTTTCATCCAACAAGATCCACCAGATTATCAGGAGGTCTCACAGCCAGCAAGAGGCAGGAAGGATGTAGTATTTGCCTGGAGTCTCCCTCCCTCTGCTGGTATAAGGAATACCAGATGACAAGCCTGCTTGTCATGGAACCTTGGTGATTGGAAGGGCAAATGTATCTATGTAACCAATTCTAAGGTGTACAAGCAACAAAAATAGTCATCATGTCAACACATTCTTAGTTTCTGCTGCATAGTGTCTAAAGGCATGCAGCTACTATTAAAAGAATGATAGTATGTGACCAGGAAGAGAAGGAACTGGTACCTAGAGACCAAAGGGCATGGTCTGAAATTGCAGCCCCTTCCTTTGATGCTCTTTGACCCCTAACTTGGACTCTGAGAAGAAAGAACAACATGGTCACCAAACCCTTCCTTGTTGATGCTATTCAGAACATAAAGAAATGTCAAAGCTGAAATAACCATAATACAATTGTACTTAGCCTGTTCACTGAAATATCAGTCATTGCTTTGCATGGAAATTCCATTTTTAAAGTTCATTGTGCTGGAAAAAATGTCGTCGCTCCTTACTTCTTACTTTCTCATCCAAGCAGGGTGGGAGGTGAGAAGTTTGTGAACTGTATGAAAATCCACAGTTCAGCAGCATGGCGGAGCCCTCTTCTGGCAGGCATCCTGTGCTCTCTCTTCCTGCAGCCCTGAGGAAGTCCCACCCCCATGGCCTGCCCTCATTCTGACAGCAAACGTTAAAAGAGCAGTAGCAGCAGTAAAGATGACGAAGAGAGGAGCTCAGGGCCACTGAGCACCTGCCCTGGTGTCAGAAGAGGACAAAGGGCTCACCACAAGCTGTGGGTCAGACCTGGTCCCTTCACCTTGTAAGGACATAAACACCAGTAGTTGGAAGCTGACTTCTGTAGGCTGCTGCACTGGGCTCCCAGGCTCTGGCTTCTGGTTGTCTTCAGTCAGCAAAAGGACCAGGCAAGAGATTCTAGGACAGGATGGTGGAGAGTTAGGGCAACCGTGGGCCCTCTGCTTCTTCCTTCTACAGCAAGGTGTCTATGTGCATCAAGGGCTGAGCAATTCCTTGCTTTGAGGGGTTGTCTTGGGCATTGGTGGTTATTTTAAAGCATCTGGGACTTTGACTCACTGCATGTCAATAATATCCTTCCCAAATTGTGACAAAAATGGGCCTCAAAATGTCTCCTGGCATTGCCAATGTACCCTAGGGGACAGTATCGCCTCTGGGTGAGAACCACTGCCAACATCTCTGTAGACAGTCCCTTCATGTAGCTCCTGTTGTTCACCCATTGAGCATCTCATCTGCAGGCAGCTGGGAATCCCAGACAGTTGCATTTCAGCCTCTGAGATCCTCAATCTGGATGACCCCGTAAGTAACTGATATGTGGCATCGCTCAGTAGACTGCAGCGACCAGGGCTCCCACATTTTCCACATCACACCCCAGAGGCTTCTAGCACAATGCTGCCACTGCCAAGGAAGAGCACCTAGGTGTCTAGCTGAAAGCCCAGTGGCATTAGTGAAATACTCTCTCCTGACCTCCTCCTCAGTAGAAGAAGAATGCAGGCACACCACCTCACACCTCTACACCTCCAGCCTTTCTTTCTAATGACTCTTCACATCTGTGGGCAATTTCCTCCCAGGGAACAAAAGGTCTAGGAATCTTCTGAATTGGCACCAGCACTCTGTGGTTAACCTGTGGCTGGCAGCAGACGCTGCCGGTTGCTGGGATGCAGCAATCACCTTTAAATGAGGTCTGCCTTTCCTTCATTTAAGGACTATAACAATTGCTTTTTCTCCCTCAGAAATAGAACCTCAGAGATGGACTGCTCTCAAGTAAACATGCATGTCAGCTTCCCAAGAGCTCCAGGAGGTGGTATGCACTCCTCCTGCACAGCCAAGAGGAAGACACAGGCCTGCAATCTCTGCCTGTTTTCCTAAGTCTCTGCAAGTGGCAGAGGGTAGGAGCTAGAGATTGGGTTAGGACCCCAGATGGCAGCAGAGAGGTACATTTGGGCTGTCTTGCTTCGGACGGAATGTATCATCAATGGGTATTTAATATCAATGATGCTGTTCTGGGGTCACCACTAGTATCCCATTTGTACCAAGGAGACATCTTAAGAAAAAAGCTATTGGCCAGGCATAGTGGCACATGCCTGTCATTCCCAGCAACTTAGGATGTTGAAGCACTAGGATCACAGATTCGAGGCCAGAGGCAGCCTGAGCAATTTACCAAGACATCATCTCAAAAATATAAAACGGGCTGAGGGCATAGCTCAGAGGTAGAGCACTTGCAAAGCATGCATGAGGCCTGGGTTTAAATCCCCAGTACTGGGGAAAAAAAAAAAAAAAAAACAGAAAAGAAAAAAGTTGTTAAGAATGATCCAATAGGTGTATACCAGTGGAGCCAAGTATAAGTCCTCCTGAGTTCCATCCCCAGCACCACAAAAGACGGGAAGACCCAGCAGCCCACTCCCTGAAACAATCATCCATTGAAAACCCTATGAATAGCACAGAAGCACTGACATAATGCCATGCTTGGCACAGTGTCAGAAAGTGTTTCGTCTATTGTACATAGGGTCACTATGAGTCAGACTTGACTCAACGACACCTAACAACAAGAGTTTAGACCCTAGCATCATTTCTCCAGTGCTGGAACTGTACATGCTGCTGCTGCTACTTGGTTCTTGCCATGTCCAGTTTCTCATGGATTTAAGTATGAGGTTAGGATGCTGGTTCCCGCATTTGAACATGCTGTTGCTTGTGTTTACCAAGCTAGATGTCCATTGGAGTAAGGGGATTACAGGAACTCTGCTCCTGACGCCCAGTAAGCAGTGGCTGCTAGTTCACACTGACATGCATCCCAAAGAGCAGGAAAAAGCACGATGGAGTTTGGCCTCGGTTTCTACATGTAACATGCCAGGTTTCTGTTGGGACTGGAGTCTCATTGAATGTGAGCCTGTTGCTTGTGGCTTCCTCTGGGGATTTGCAGGGATATCTTCAAATCTGACCCCTCCATCCTAAGTCTGGCTGAAAAAATTGCAATTCTCTCATCTCTTCATTCCAGTCTTGAAAACAAGCAGCTCTGGTCTGAACTGTCAGCTCTGAACAAATTGTGTCACATCTCTGGGCTTCAGTTGCTTCCTCTGCAAAATGAGGTTGAGTATGTTTTATCCACTGTCAGAAATTTTTTCTTTTGAGGTATAACCTTTGTTCAGTAAAATATTCAAATCCTAAGTATGCAATTCGATAGATTTCTATATATGTATACATCCATGTATTTGCCACCCAAACTGATATAGAGAATATTTATTTCCATCCCTCCAGAATTATCCTATTCTCCATCTCAGGTAATACTGCACCCTCATAAGGTAAGCAACTATTCTGACCTTTATGAGCATTAGAGTAGTTTTTCCTATTCTAGAATGTCATATAAATGGAATTATATGGTATGTACTGGGGCTGGGATTTAGCTCAGTGGGTAGAGCGCTGCGCTGCAGTCTCTGAGGACCTGAATTCAATTCCCAGCACCATAAAAATGGGAGAAGGGCCTGGCAATCCACTCCCAAGGCAATCCCGAAGCACTCAGCCATTGAAAACCCTATGAGGGTCGCTATGAGTCGGATACCAACTCAACGGCACCTAACAACAACAACAATGGTATGTACTATTCCATGCCCAGCTTTGTTTGTTCAACATGAAGATTTGAGGTTAATCCACACCATCAAATGTAATAATGGTTGGTCCTTTCTGTTGCTAAGTAGTATTCCACTGTGTAGACAGAAAATCATATTTTTTAAAATCCATTCTCCTATGGATGACCATTTGGGTTGTTTCAAGTTTGAAGTTACTATGAATAAATATATTATGACTATTCTTATGTAGGAATGTTTGTGGACATATACACTCATTACTGTGGAGTCTATTTCAAGGTCCAGGTCCAGTAGTTTAAGTACCAAGATTCACTCCGTACCTGAATTCCTTGTCAGCACATTATGATGTCCCATAGGCACCTGAGACTCAGTATGTTCTGCACTGTGTCTGTCACCCTCATGACCCCCCTCTGAGGATCCTTAATCTTCAGAGCAGTTCCAGGTTGCAGGCCATCCATCCTGAGATACTTTTAGGGCTTTGAATATAGTTTGTTCTTTCTCCCTTTCTGGTCTTTAGAGTAAATTAAAGCCAAATGATTATATCACCTTTGTAAGGAAATACATTCTAGAAAGATTAAAGACTTAAAGGCAAAGCAGAACAATAAAAATTCTAGAAGAAAATCTGGAAAATATGTTAATATTCTGGTCTTCATTTACAAAAGGACAAATGCTAAGGCAAGGAAAACTGAAATAAAAATTGAAAACTTCTCTATAGAAAGAAGAATATGAAGACAATAAGTATTTTAAAAACTAAATAAAAACATACTGGTAAATATTGTCCTTAGCATGCAAAGGACAGAGTAATAAGAAATGTGTCCTATACCACTCCTGGGAATATGCCTGAAGGGAGACAAATCATCATACCACAGAGACACCTGCATCTCCATACTCATTGCAGCACTCTACACAATAGTAAGGATATGGAACCAACCAAGATGCCCACCAACAGAAGAATGGATAAAAATTATGGTACATATGTACAATGGAATATTCATCAGCAATAAAAAAAATGAAATAAGGTCATTTGCAGCAAAATGTATGGAACTGGAGAAAATCATCTTAAATGAATGAACAGAAGCTCAAAAAGAGAGATACCATGTGTTCTCACTCATATGGGGGAGCTGAATCTTAGTTAAAGGAAGAAAAAAACCTACACATAAGTAGATATATAAAAATGCACAACTAAACTTAGTGAAGAAGGGAAGATATAAAGAGTAGAAAGGAGGAGGGAGAGGACTAACAAAGGGAAGCGAAGACTGGGAAGTGGGATGGGGAGAAAAAACAATGTAAAGGGATAAAGGCGGAGAGGATAATTCCAGTGTAAATGATGCCACTTCATGAGCACATGGGAAAAATATACATACTAGTTTTACTACATATTAGTCAAAAGGGTCCACAAACTTTGTAAGTTGATGAAAGTATAACCAAAGTGATGTAATAGTTGCATAGTGGAAAAAGCAAATGCTATATTACTCTGTACCCCATCAACATTTACCAATTACGGAAAAAAAGAAAAAAGAAGAAAGAAATATATAAATTCCCTGACAGAAAAAAATGCATAAAACAGAGCCATTTGTAAATTTAAGGTCCAATAAACATGAAGAAGTTGCTCAACATTATTAATTGACAAAGGACAACATATTAAAATAAGCTATTATTTTCCATTTATCAGATTAGTATTCAGGCAGCTCATGGTTTGGGAAAATTAGATCTTTTGTATAATCCTGAAAGAATAATAAACTAATACCTTTTTCCATGAGACATTCCCAGGATGAGCAAACACCACTGAAATGTGGTCAAATAATTCAGTTTCTAGGAAGATGTCCTAAGGAAATGTTGGATACATGCATAAAGATATATATCAGCCTATTCAGAACAGAAGCACTTGTACAATTTTATAATAGGAAGAACTCTTAACTGTCCATAAATAGGGGACTTGTTAAATTATGGTATATACTTATTGGAACAAAATGCAGACATTAAAATGATTGGGTAAATATCTCTATTGTGGAGAAATGGTCATACCATTTTTCAGAGACCAGAGCACATCACAATCAATAATTTAAGATATGACCCCATGTGCATGTATATGTACATAGCCACAGCCAGAGTTTGGAAAGTATTCTATTCGGGATTGGTTAAGAACTGTGATCTCGGAAACTTAATAAAAGAAAAATTTCTTTGTTTTCACTGAAAGGCCTGGGCTCTTTCTGTCAGTGACTACTGTCTCCAAGACTCTTGAAGTCTTCCACTAGGTCCCTTGCATGTGGCCATCTGAAGAAGGAAGTAGGTGTGGGGTGTTTGAAAGGCCAGGACTAAAAGTGGCTCATTTCTGCCCCCACATCGCTGGCTGAAATATGGCCCCATGGCCGCCCTTAATTGCAAGGGGGCCTGAGAGATGCAGCCTGGCCATCTGTCCAATGGCTACTCCATTTCTTTCACAGAAGGGAACTGAGCAACATCCTAAAGTGGTTTTTGGAAAAACATATTTAGAGTCAACTTTTCTTTCTCCTTTCAACTCTTTCACATTGTCTGGATTTTTCCCAAAGGACCTGGGTTGGTTTTAAAATAAAGAAGAAAAATCCCAATAAAGCTATTTCCATTTTGATAGCTATGCAGATGAATTAGACACAATCCTTCACCATGGACTAAGCTGCAATTGGTGTCCTGGGTCCTTCATGTCAGCGCTGTGCTTTACTAATGCAGTAGCATCCTTATTCTAGCAAAAGACACCTCAAGACTTCCAGTGCATGCTTGAAACTAAGATACTACCAAACCCTGTGTATGCTATGTTTTTCCTATATGTATATGCCTTTGATTAAATTTCATTTATTTCATTATTTCATTCATTTATTCAAAGGAAATAAGTAATAATTAATAGAACAATTATAACCCTATACTTAATAAAGTTGCCAGCATCACAACTCTGTGCTTTGGGGCCATTATTAAGTAAAATAGGGGCTACCTGAACACAAGCACTGTGGTCTGATAACATGATAGTCAATGTGTTAACATGGGCAGTTACTAAGTGACTAAGGAAGGGTAGCATATATAGTGTGGACATGCTGGACAAAGGGATGATTCATGTCACAGGCAGGATAGAGAAAGACAATGTGAGACATCATCTCCCTATTCAGAACAGCACACAATTTAAACCTTAGGAATTGTAAATTTCTGGAATTTTCCATTTAATATTTTCAACTGTTGTTGACCACAAGGAACTGAAACTGTGAAGAGCCAAACTGCAGATAAGAGGAGGCTCCTATACCTGAGAGGAAGATGCTCTGGGATGTCCCTTGCTGCCCCTCATATCCCAAAAGAACCAGTCGCCAGCTCCTGACACAGCTCAGAGCCCACAACCTGGACACCACACCTGTGAAGCCTCAAGTCGAGAAGCAAACCTCCTGTTGCTTTCTGACAGGGCCTGTTTCTGTCAGCCAATGTGCACAAGCCCATCCCATAACTCAGAGGAATACAATCCCCACACCATCATTTGTCACTGTCAGCCCGGGGAGCAATTATATTCCATTCAGCCAGAAATAAACAGACACCAGCGTCATATAGGAGATGACAGGCAGGCGCACTTTTCCCACCGTGCCCCGCTGTGATGGAGCCTCTGGGCATGAGTACAGCCTGGAGCCCAGTAAGAAAAGCAAATCAATCGGGGCCCTTAGAGTCTCTCTCTCAGTCTCTCTCATCACTTGCTCTTTTCAGTAGAATGAAGGAATTCAGGGAAAAGCCTTCCTCCTAAATTGAACTGGTAGTAAAACTTCTAACAAAAGGGCTCCGAAAGAAATGTACGTGATGGAAACACAGCTTTGTGGCTCATTCATCTGGCAGATCAGCTTATTGGTCTGAAGGCCTTTGGGATGAGAGGAAAGAGTACAGTTTGGTTTGAGACATGTGCACTTTTGAGTTGCTGCAGCCCTGCCCAACAAACTGTGACTTCGTGGCTGGGGCCAGTAGCCTTTCTCCCTATAAAATGGACATATTAGCACTTGCCCTTCTTCTTGACTTTTACTAATGCAATTTCCCCGGTTCAAATGCACTCTCAAATCCTTTCAACACAGAAAACTCTGCCAAATTCACATTCCTCTCCCACAGTACTCAGCTGAACCTGAGAAGCATCTTCATAACTAAGGAATAGGTTGTCCACCCCTATTTTAGCTATGTATGGCTTCAAGGGGCTGGGATTTAGGTCAGTTGGTAGAGCACTGCGCTGCAGTCTTTGAGGTCCAGAGTTCAATTCCCAGCACCACAAAAATGGGAGAAGGGCCTGGCAATCCACTCCGAAGGCAATCCCGAAACAGTCAGCCATTGAAAACCCTATGAGGGTCGCTATGAGTCAGATACTGACTTGACAACACCTAACAACAACAACAACAACAACATGGCTTTAAGGTGAGGTTTTCTTTTCTTTTTTTTTTTCTTTTTTTCTTTTTTTAATAGATTTTTTTTTAGGTGATTCTAGGTTTGCAGCAAAATTAGGCAGAAAATGAACATCCTCGCGAAGACTCTCCAGCAGTGAAATAGGAGAAGCAATGGCTGGGGCAGAGACCAGGACACTCTGAAGCCATGGACTGAGGCTGTCAGGGCTCTGTCCACCTGGGCACCTGGATGACCAAGTACTGGGCTGTTCATCCTGTTTACCTTTCCAGAACAAGCAAAAAGTGAACTTAGTGAGCAGAGCACACCTGTTATCCCAGCGACTTGTGAGGCTGAGGCAGGAGGATCAGGAGGAGGAGGCCAGAGGTAGCCTGTACAACTAAGGGAGACCTTATCTCAAGAAACAAAATAAAAAGGGGGCTGGAGGTACAGCTCAGTGGAAGAACAGTTACATAGCATGCATAAGGCCCTGGTTCAATCCTCCATACTGAAAGAAAAGTGAATTTTCACTAAATATAATGTGGTATCTGAGAGTTGATCCTGTAAGAGAAAAGGCATGTTCGTGACATTAAGTAAAACAGGGTAAAGTAGATAGAGACTTTCTATACTATCTTTGCAACTTTTCTATAAATCTAAAATTATCTCAAAGTTAAAACTTTATTTACTTAAAATAATAAAAATAAGTAAACTTCAATTAATTGAGCCATTATATTGTTGTTGTTAGGTGCCGTCAAGTCAGTGTCCGTCTCATAGTGACCCTATGTACAACAGGCGAAACACTATTGTCAGTGCTTCTCTGCTATCCATGGGGTTTTCAATGGCTGGTTGTTTTTGGAAGCAGGTTGCCAGGTCTTTCTCCCAAGCCTACTGTGCGTGGTGTTCCTAATCAGTTTCCCATCCAAGTACCAGCTAGGCCTGACCCTGCTTAGCTTCCAAGATCTAAGAGGATCAGAAACCAGAGTGGTAAGGCTGCAGGCGAGCCATTATATACTCAAGTCCATTTGTTCCTGCAGCCTAGCCTGCTCTAATACATGCACTCTCTCCTCTTTACCTATAAAACTCCTAGTCACATTTCATGAGTCAGCTCTGATATTATCTCCACTAAGAGGTTTTCTGCAATTCCTGGAGGGAGAAGTACCCCTCCACTGTATATTTTCTTCTTCTGTCATACTCAAAACAAGCAACTAACAGACCTCCCCATTTCCTAAACAAGACTGATGTCTTCTTTGAGTCAGAATTCTTGTCTTCTTTGTAGTTACAGTATTCCTGCTGGTGCTCAGAAATATTTGTTCAATGAATTAACGCCAACCTCATCTATGTGTTGTAAACAGTTACTATACCAACCAGAGTGAAACTGCTTTGTTAACTCTGAAGTATGGCACAGATGCAGGGGATGATTAATCAGTTGCAAGGAATTTATTGAACACTAGGCCTGCTTTAAGGTTGTGATATATTTTTTCTGGTGGTCTACAGTGTCTGCACTGATGCATGGTACTTGGTCTCATGGTTCTGATTGTCTTAATTAGTATTGATGCTGCAAAATGGCTTAAATAGTCAATTCAATGCCTTTCATCAAACACTCAAAGACATTAAAGGTGGAAGCTTCCATTTATTGAATACCTACTGGGTGCCATGGAATCACGTGCCAGGGGCTTTCACCCATGTTATTGCATTGCATCCCAGCAGAACCCTCCAAGGTTAGAATTATTATCCTCCACTTTGCAGGTGAGAAAATTGAGAAGCAGAAAGAATAAGAGATGCATTTACCACTGCTCCCTTCATAAGTGGAGCTAGGTCTCCAAAGTCCACCTATAACCTGCTTCCTTTCAAAACAGCATCCTGAAATATGATTGATTGCCAGGCTCCACTAAGAACTGTCATAAAAATAAATCCAATTTCTGCCATGCCCCTCTGGGTTGGCTCTCAAATAAAAGCTGAATGCCAGAACTCAAACAAAATGCCATAAACTGAAGTCCTGTTGTTGGCACTGTGGCTTGGGGTTGGAGGTGCCCACCCTCAGGCTACAGAGAGCTGTCTGAGCTGCTAAACTCAGGATCCTTCAAGTTTCCTGGAATCCCCTGGGAATAATATTTCAGCTCTTACTACATGACAGTACTGTGCTAAGCACTTTTCATAGCATAACTCATGGAAACCTTAGGAGGAGACTTTATTATCATTCTGACTTTTGAGATGACAAAACTGAGCCACAGACATGTTGGGCAGCAGTAACTATGACTGAATAATTCACTATGACATGAGATGTTCAAAGCTTCTTTCCTAGTAGACTGGTAGTCATTTGATGCAAAGGGGCAGCAAGGTTCTCTCCAGGACATTCTGGCTCGAACCATGTTGTTCTCCAGGCAGAAATAAGCACAGGGCTCTTTTGCCCAAAGTTTTTTTCCCACCTTCTCACCTGGTTCTGAGTTAGCGTGATCTGTGTTCAACGTTTTGCAAAGTCTCCCCATGAAAACAGTTAACATTATCTAGTGCTCACTTATGGTCCCCAACTCTTAATATCCTTTTCATTTTTCCTTTCAAGAGTCCTTTCCTATGAGTGCATCAACTCATGCTAGTTGATGTCTGGGAAGGTGGGGCACAAGAAGACCAGTTTAGCAAACCACTGAGACTCTAAACCCCAGTTTAGGTTCCTTGTAGGGCAGAATATATCTGCCCATTGTGAACATTTTACAATTGGTGCATCATGAACTTGGGGAGATGTCTGGGCTGGAGAGGACAGGACCAGTCTTTAATACCAAGCTGCCTGCATGCCATAGCCTCATGCCGGCATGCAAAGCTTGGTGGGCAGACCATGCATCCAACTCTCACCTTGTACACAGTGCACATGCTGCCCTGCTGAGTTCAGCAGTCAGGCTGTTCTGAATGCTACTATATAATCAGGTACCCTGCTCAAGACTTTATAGTAGAGCGCCTTATTATAAGACCCCATTAATATCCTTTACTTTCCCTTCATAATATTTAAGACAATTAACATTAATTTTTGTGCATGTGTATGATTATCAGCTTAATGTCTGACATAGTCCCTCAGTGCAGTATTGAGTAAAACAGTGTCTTGTTCAGAATTCTCTGTCCAGAACCTAGCAGAGTAAATAGCACACAATAACTGTCCTCCTTGTAAGAATTGCAGTTGTATAAAAGAACTATGTGGTAGATCTCACAATTGGTTCAAAATTTCACCCTGTCTTTATCAGCATCTCTGTCAACTGACTTTCCAGTTCTTCCCACCAAAAAGAATGGCACAGTCTTTGAATCTGGCCTTACAACTCACTTTGGCTGATAGAATGAAGTAGAGGTGAAAGTGTCCATTTTAAGACTGGTTCTCAAAGCCAGTGTGTGTTCCCACTTAACTTATATGCTTCTGCTTCACCTTAAGAATATTAACCCCTGAGTGTCTCACTTGTCCCAAGAGGGGAGAAAGAGAGACACTGGAATTGACAGAGATCTTCAGATCTAACTGGAAAACAGCCAGACCAGCCATCTCAGCCTAGACCAGCTGGCCCCCAGTCAACCTGCGGACATATAAACAAACTCAACTGGGATTTTCCAACCTGCACAGGTTATGGTTTGGAGCTGAAATCTCCCTCACAGGCTCATGTGTTGAAGGGTTGGTCTGCAGCTGATAGTACTATTTTGGGAAGTGGTGAAAACTTTAGGAAGTGGGGCCTTGCTGGAGGAAGTAGGTCATGATGGGCATGCCTTTGAAAGTTATACTTGTTCCCTGTTCTCTTCCTTTCTTTGTCTCTTTCTCTCTGCTTCTTGGCCGCTGTGAGGTGAGCTGCTTTGCTGTGGCATATGCTCTTGCCACCGTGATGATCTTCCTCAACATAGGCCATAGCAATGGAGCAAGCTGACCATGGACTGGAACCTCTGAAACCATGTACTAAAATAAATCTTTCCTCCTTTTAATTGTTCCTCTCAGGCATTTTGTCACAGTGATGAAAAACTAACACAACACACATGAGCTAAATCAACTCCCATCACTGAAAGCCACTGATATATTTGGGCTGATTTCTTACATAGGAATAGCTGACTAATGCAAATTAATATCCCTGTATTATAGAAGAAGCTCACGATCAGAAAGATTAATTTGCCAAACATTTCACAGCAAGAAATAAAGCTAATATTTGAATTCAAACCTACCTATTTTTAAGACTAATGTGCTTGTCTTACATAGTATCCCTACCCACATTGTCTCCCTCCATCCTCTGGAAGGACGCTCAGTCCTTATACCTGGCAGGACATCAATGTTTGTCATCAGTGTCTGGGGCATCTCTCCCATCTGTCCCTCCTTGACAGTAGCACAAAGGTGCCAAGGACAGATGCTGTACTGAGGCAGGATATTGTACCTGGAAATTCTGATTGTCCTTGCTGAGTACCTAGCTTTCACTCCAGAGCTCTACTCTACATGTACAGATATGCCTCACTTTAATGTGTAAATGCTACTCCAAATAAGCAACTGAATCCACCAGGTAGGGCAACTCCAGGTGATTAATGCATCTCTTAGGTGGTGAGAACCACTTAATCTTCAGCTGCAAGTTTCTGATTCCACCAAACACAGCTTTAATCACCCACAAATGCATTGCCTGATGGGCCTTTATTGCTTAATTACCAAGGTGAGAGGTTCGTAATTAATAAGCCATTTACTCCTACATTTAGATGTTTCTAGGAAATGTCAAAGATTTTTCCAAGGAAATTCATAGTATTTGTCATCTTACTCAGGTCTTCTACTACCTGAATTGTTTACCTTTCTCACTGGTTCCCAGCCTTTTTGCTTGCACCTATCTTGGACAGGCAAGATAAAAGACACCCCAGTTTATCTACCTTCTTTCTGACAGTGAACTTAGTGGAACAGAAAAATTGGTTGTGGACATAATTATCAAGATTGTAATAGCACAGCAATTGCACAAGAACAAAAGGAAACAACAGTAATTCTGTATATGTATTAACACAAGAAAAAATTTATTAAATTTCACAACTAATTCAAGACTACCTTTAGGATGCATAACAAAATGCACCTTTTGAACATTGTGGAGATGTTGGTTCGCAGTACCCACAAGTCCTGTATCCTCAAATTCCACATATCTGCAGCTTCTACCAAACATGGACCATGTACTACACTACCTAGTTAGGCTCCAACTGTACTAAACATATACAAATGTTTTTCTTGCCATCATTCCCAAATGATATAGCATTTACATTGTATTAATTATTAAAACTAATCTAGAAGTGATTTAAAGTATATGGAAGCATCTGTGTAGGTTACATGCAAACACTACACCATTTTATATAAGCAACTTGAGCATCTGAGGATTTGGTATCTGAGAGGGGTCCTGGAATTAATCTCCCACAGATACCAAAGGATGACTATTTCTAAGTACTCTTTGTACATCCATTGGTATCTTTTCAAGGTGTTTGAGGGTGAACAATGCAGCCAAGACATTTAGAGTCCTCTGAAAGTCCTCCTGAAGAACTTGTTTCAGTTCAAAGACAGAATTTCATTTCTTTTACAAAGCAAATGACTCTGTAAGTTACTAGTAAGTAGCTTTTGCTACATATGAAAATGAACAACCATGGAATTTATTTCTACACTAACAATGCATAGTTCTAAAGAGGCTCTTTTGTGCATAGTGCTCAGGAATCCTTGTTGGGAACCACTGAGCAAGGGCTTGTGAGTTGGGTCTGTATATAATCTGCCATCCAGCAGCTCCCAATTCTGATCTCAGACCACATGGTGAGAAACACTGTATGCTCTGGGAATACCATCTCCACTAGGAAAGCAAGCCAAAAGATGTCCTTCATCCACCACACTCATCCCCTAAGCCACCCCAATGTTCACACATCAACTGAATCAAAGAGTGACAGATGCCCCAACATGGTGATCTCAATGGAGGAGCACAGAGTTTAGACTCATCAGATCATGAAGGAAACTGTCCACTTTGGGTCCAGAGAGATTTTAGATCCTCATCCTTTCCTGGATCCACTACATTCCAGGTTTGCCTTTTTTTTTCTTTTTTGCCAATGCTGACATATTTTTAAAAATTCAATGTTGATTACAGAAAAATGAAAGGCAGACAATTAGAAACTAAGTGTACATAATTCACAACTACCAAGTATAATGATTATTTGTGCTTTTTACACACACTATGCAAAACATAATACTGTTTCAAATTTGCACAGTTTCAGCACAGACCATGTTATGATCAGCTCTTCATAAGCACTTCAGTGGTGGCAGAGGTGATGGGGAGAAGAGATTATTTAGCCATTTTTTTCTATGGGATGCTTACATTGTTTTTACCCTTTCTGTGATAATGCCATGATAAATATTATTTTAGCGAGAATAATTTCATCTCTCAAAAAATGTCCACACCTTTGTCCTAATCCCCAGAACCTGTAAATATTGTGAATATATTCCTTTATATTGCAAAAGGGAATTTACACAGTAAGTTAACTGATTAAGTGATTAAGTCAGTAATCTTGATATGGGGAAATTCACCTGTATTATTTGGGCAAGGGCAATGTAATCTCAAGGGTCTTTATGAATGAGGAATGGAGGAAAAGGGGGAAAATGAAGAATAGGAAGAGGAAAAAGGGAGATGGGCTGAGGAAGAAAAGAGGTGAGGGTAATACCAGAGAGAAAGAGGAAGGTGTGGAAGAAAAGGAGAGAAGAGAGAGTTGAGGATGCTACACTTCGGCTTTGAAGATGGAGAATGGGGCACAAATCCAAGGACCATGGGCAGCCTCTAGAAGCTGGAAAAGACTAGGGAATGTATCCTCCCCTGGAGCCTCCAGAGGGAATGCACTTTGTAAACAAGGCCCATGGACTCCAAGCAAGGACTTGTTCATTTCCCATGTGCTGCTCTTTTCCTTGCAGCACTCACCGTGATTATCATTAATTAACTTTTTAATTAGTTACTTAACTTTTAATCAAAGTTTAATATCCATCCAGAAACATGCACACAGCACAATCTATGACTTTTCACAAACTGAACAAGCCATATAAACAGCCCCTTGACTAAGAAATAGAATGTTCTTTGTATTCCAAGGTACCCCAGGATTCTCCCCAGGAGTCCCCCATGACCCTTCCAGTCACTAACCCCTTGAAGGTAAAGTCCATCTTGACCTTTACTCGCAGAGATTGATTTTTATGTAGATAAAATTTATAGTCTTTTTTTTCTTTAGGGGGGTATGTCATTCTAGAATATAAGCCCCATGAGGACAGGACCCTCTTCTGTTTTATTTGCCGTTATGTCTCTAGTACCCAGCTTCTTTGCTCAACAAATGTTTGTCAAATTATTGAATTAACAACTATGTTATGTTATTGGAGCTGAGCAGCAAGATGTCAGAGACACAGTAAGCAGGCTGCCACAAGCCAATGGAAATAAGAGAAACAAGGAATATCTGGGTAGGGCTCTACGGGCCAGAATATAGGGGTGGGAAGGTCAAAGGAATGATCCTGGCCATACAAGACCAGCCTACCATAGGCTAGGCAACACGCCTGTCACTAGGGGACTCCCCCCTCTAAGGCATCTGCCTCTCTTCTGCCCCTCCTGCCCATGGTGGTCTGAATGAAATACCCTTTCTTGATAGGAAGGGACAATTTTGGAAAAAGGACACCATGTGTCAGGACCCAGAGGGACCCATCTCACCAATAAAGAGGTGACATAGCACAGCACTGTGGTGAGGATCAGCCAGCATCTTTCAGTCTCCAATTCTGGGAGAAATGTTAGCCTACAGCCTGCCTTTGGAGTTGGTGGGGGGCATTTACTGCTAACTGTGCCATGATCCAAGCTCTAACTTCACCATGCTTTCCTTTCCTCTCTCTCTTCCTTCCTTCCTTTTCTTCCATCTTTCCTCTCTCCCTCTCTTCCTTCCTTCACATCTTTGTCACTATGGTTATCTGGACAAGTCCTCCTATGTGGGGGAGGATACAGCCCCATTATCTGCACAGTGGTCTCAGAGTGGCAGGACAGACTCCTTCCATCTCTCCTACTGAGGACAGTCAGCGCTGTAGAACTGGGGAGGCACTGAGCCTGCGGATGTCGCCTGGAAGCCATGGAGCCAGCCAGAGCATCGCACACCGAGGTGACATTTCCTAGTCAGTCAGAGAGCCATGGCAGCTGGTATTTTATTTAGGACACTCAGGGTTTACAGTTTAAAAGCCACGAGTCTGAACAAATTCTTTAACCAGCAATTCCCTGCAAAGGGCGCTGCAGCTTGCACTGTTTCTATCATGTGTTCAATCAAAAGGGTATTGGGGACATAACTGTTCATTATCACTATTGACATTTCCCAGCCTACTCCACTTTGCTTAAAAAGTGGACGCCCAAAGATGCCACTTAATAACTTTGGGCCATATGAAAATGTCACTTTGACAAGTAGGAAAGTGAATTTACACACCCACCAAAGGTGACCTGCTTAAAAAGAGACAGCCAGGATTGTTCTCTGGCCTCTGAGAGAGACAATCACAGACCATGTCCTTTCAGGTTACCAGGGCTCAAGCAGAGAGAGTGAAAGAAAAGAGCAAAGGGCAGCATCAGCTCTGGTGGTGGCTTGTCCACCAGAGCAGGTGCAGGTGGACAGAAAGGCTGGTGTACCTCCATGACACAGCTGGGGGTGACCTTGGGGGAAGCAATGGAATATGGGCATCCTAGCCCAGGACTGGATTCAGCTGTGGTCCCAGATGGGTTACAAGTGCATGGAGAGACCCAAAAAAGTAGGTCATGGTGCAGGGTCCCAGGATTTTAGTCAAGGCAGATCAGAACAACAGGCAATCCTGTGCCAGGTGAAGCCAAGGTCAAAGTTTTAGAATAGTCAACTCATAGCAGGGTTACAGATAGACACAGACAAGTGAGGACAGGGCCCAGTTTCTCAGGGAAGGAGGAGAGGAAGAGTCACTGCCCAGTTAGAAGAGTGCCACTGCCCAGTTAGAAGACAGGGAAAAGGAGGCTTTGGAAGCTGAAAGGACAGGTGGCCATTTCCCACCTCCAGTGTTTCCAGTCCACAGCAGGCACTAAGTACAGAGCCTGAGAGGCTCCCTCAAATTCTTCCTCTCCCTCACCTACCTGTGCCTTGTATCCAACCCAGGAATTGCCAATGCTTTCCATAATGGCCCCTGATCTAAATAATTGCCAAGGCCTATTGCCTTCTAAAAATCTCCTGGAACTGTCCATTTCTCTCCAGTGCCTTTGCCTACTCAATTAGTCCAGCCATGATCCTCCTCTTCCTGGACAACCACAACAGCAGCTTTGCTGGTCACTTTGCTTTCACCTCTGCCCCCACCATCCTCCACTCAGCTACAGAGGTTATCCTAATATGCAGACCTGATCAGGGCACCTCTCCACTCCAATCTCCTCAGGGAGTGCTAGACTTCCACAAAAAGTTCTACATTCTTGACTGCCTAACCTGTTGGCTCAACTACTCAAGGAATCAGCTCCCATTCAGCTCTCCGCCCTGTGTGCTGCAATCCCATCAGTGTAAGCACTTCTGGGACATCAGTGATCTCTCCTGCCTGACCTTTATCCCAAGATGATCCAGCAGGGACCCATCTGTCTCTCCATCCCAGTGGCACTGCTCCCTCTCCTCTTACCTATTTCAGTTTAAGCATCAATTCCCCTGGGCTGCTGTCCCTGATGCCCTGCAGCAATGATGAGTGTCTTCTTTGGACCCTCTGATTCCTGGGCACTAAGTCACACAAGGGAGTCATGTTCAGCAATGCATCCATGCCTGGCAACACAGTGCTGACCTGTAGCTAGTGTTCAGTAAACATGTGACCAATGATATGCATCAGTGAGCCAATCAGTTAATTCTCTCAAGAGCAGGCTGGAGCTCCAAGAATATCCAATTGGCCATTCTTTCCCAGAGGCCAGAAGATGCTGTGGTGTGGTTTCCCTGTGGCTCAGCCTGCCCTGACCAGGGTGGCATCATGCCTTGGAGTTCTCTGGGAATTGTAAATCTGGAATTTTCTGGTCTGCGGGTCAGTTGGGTCAGGAATATAACCTGTCTTCCATAACTCTCTGTGTTTTATAAGGTAGACTATGATTTGGAGAGATACAAAGGCACTAAGATATTTACATATTTTTCTGGGTATGGGAATTCATGTGAACTTTCAACTGTCTTTTCCTCAATGTGATTTTTAATTCCTCCATTGATTCATTCATTCTACACATGTTCCCCAAGCTCTCATGGCTTTTCTCCCCCAGAACTGGTGGCTGCATCTGCAGAGACGGCCAATACCCAATCCTGGCCTTCGTGTTGGGTGGGGGAGACAGGCCACATTGATATAGTGCAGTAAATGCTGTGATAAATGGATGGTCAGGAGCCATGTTGGGGAATAAAATGAGGAAAAATAAGACTGACAATAAAGTATACTAGAATGTTGAGGTCAAGTAGTATTTTAGAAACGAGTAGACTTAACAATCTGAAGAAAAACAGGCTAGCACCAAGAAAGTGTACCAATAGAGAGGCCATTAAAATACAAAGCTAGATGGATCAGGTTAATGCCAGCAACAGTTCTAACTGAAAGAACAGAAAGGAAACACTGGGTTTTTTGCAAAATTCAATCATGAAGGCATAATGTGGTTTACAAGAAATCAACTAGCTTTAATGATTCATTCTCCAAAAGGGCCATGCAGGTGTTGGGCTTGGTAATGAGGAGGCTTGTGAGGAGGCTAATGGTATGAAGGCATGGGGGCAGGTGGCTTGGGGGGGGTTACCCAGTGCCCCATGGGAGGGGGTGCAGGGATGGAGGGAAATTGAAACACACAGGTTTGAGAACATGGGAAGAAATACAAACCTGTGGTTTCCCTTTTGACCTGGGCACCATTTGGTGTTAAATAAAACAGTTTGGCAGACTTAGAACACTGAGCTTGTCTCTCACTGGATCTCCTGCAAAGAGGTGGGGGTGTCCATTCCCTTGGTGATGACTGTGGCTATCCCAGGCCAACAGCAGTTGCCTGGACTGCTCTTCCCACATGGTGTGGCCATCAGGAAGGGCCAGGGCTACTGTGATGCCAAAGAGGAAGGAGATCTGACTAGAGGCAGTCTCTGAAGTGCCCAGAGAGATCATGAGAGCTGGGCAAGACTACATGTGGACACACTTGTGTTTATAGGCATGTACCCACGTGTGCAAGTGCCCAGGATGAGGTGGGGCATTAGCAAGCTGGAAGGCAGAGCCCCTCTACCCCTGAGGGCACCACACTCAAACTGTCTGGACACCCAAACAGACCGGAGGGCTTATTCATGTCAATCCTCTCATTGTAGAAGTGGGGAAACTGAGGCCCAGAGCAGGAAAAGTGACCTACTTTATGGTGACCAAGAGAGTGTGTGAGTGGAGATTAGACTCCATCCCAGGCCTTTGGGGAGCTTTACTACCCAAGGTGCCACCTGTGCGGTTCACTCTCCTGCCATGAAACACTGTTATTTAATCCTCACCTCAATCCTCCAGTGCAGAACATCGGAAGAAAGCAATCTGCATGTTAGAAGTATAGAATCTGAGGCTCAGAGATGGTGTTTTCCTGAACATCACAGCACTACCCAGTTATGAATGCAATTCCATCCTATCTGGCTCCAATGCTGTCTCTCCCCCTTCCTCATGGCTCTAATAGAGGTCTAGAGGATATTTCAGACTTAACTATTGGAAACTGAACTGCTGATCTTCCCTCTACACCTGCTCTGTCCACATTCTGCCCCATCTCAGTTGAGAGAAATCCCAGCCTTCCACGTTCCCAGAACTGAATCCCTCTCCTTCTCTCACCTCTTTCTCTCACTTTCACGACTAATTCACCAGCAAACCTGTTGGTTGAATCTTCAAGACACTGAGAATCCAACCAGAGAATCCACCAGCTCTCCTCTCTCAGATGTTACTATTGATACCATGCTAGATATGCAATGCCTTCTTACAGTCGATCCTCAACAGCAGAGCTTGAGTGATCTTTTTTACATGTGAACAAACCATATTACTCTTCTGTTTGAAAACCCCACAACAGCTCCCCACTGCATGTGGGCAGAAGTCTATCTCTTTGCAGTGGCTTTGGAGCCTTGGATGATCCAGTCTGCAATTGCCTCCCTGACTTCATCCTCCCACTCTCTTCCTTACATACTCTGTTCCAGGGCCTTTGGCCTTCTTGCTGTTCTTTCAACACAGCAAGCATATTCCTGCCTCAGGGCCTTTGTACCGGCTGTCCCTATATTGGAAAAATTTTCCCTCCTTCCCCCACACTTAGAGCTCCATTTGACCAAGCCTCTCTCACTTCCTTTAAATTCTTTGTCAATAAATTACCCACTGGATGAAACCTATAGTAGTGATTCTATTCAAAATTATATTCCACTTCTGCTGCAAGTATCCCTAATCTTCCTTATGCTGCTGCAAAGTAACTTTCAGTATACCATGAACCATACACATTTACTATGCTTATTGGTTATTTTCTGTCTTCCTCATGAGAACAAAAGCACAGTGATAGCCTTCATTGTCAACTTGACTAGATTAAGAGATTCCTCAGATTAGTGAAGCACATGTCTGTATTCATCTGGGGGTGGTGGGGAGTGGGGTGTTTCCAGAGAGGACTGCCAAGTCCAGCAGTAACTGGAGGGAAGAGGCTCTCCCTGAAAGGGATCTGGTGTGATCAGTGGGCTGGTCTCCAGGACAGGCAAAACAAAACAATAACAAACCCAACCCTTCCAGAGTAGAGCCACTCCCTCCCTTCTCCCTCCCCCATCCCTTTCTCCACTGCCCATGGATGAGGATGACAATTTCTTCAGCTTCCATGTAGATTCAACACTAGACTTTCCAGGGTTCGTCCACACCTCAGAATCAGGTGGAGACTCCTCAGGTTTCCAGATCTTAGACTGAGTGGCTACCAGTCTCTCTGTAGGCACGACTATGGAGCTTCCCGGCCCCACTGTGTAAGCTAATACAATAAATCCCACTACATAATTAATATAATATAATATGGTTTAACTCAACTGGTAGAGTGCTGCTCCATACTGAGGATTGGGTTCAATCCCAGCACCACAAAAATGGGAGAAGGATGTGGCCACCCACTCCCAAAGCAATCCGCCACTGAAAACCCCGTAAGGGTCACTATGAGTCAGACCCTACTTGATGGTACCTAACAACAATTATAATATAATATAATATAATATAATATAATATAATATAAAATATACATCCTCTTTCTCTGTAGAACTCTGACTGCAACAAACACCATGAAGGAGGGAATTTATCTGTTTTATTTATCAATGTATCCCAAACACTTAGGTCAGGGGTGACACTTAGTAGGTGCTCAATAAATATTAGTTGAATTGAATGGTCTCTGGCTGATGACTGCAGATGAAAAAGGCTTAAAGCTGCAGAAGAGGAAACTAGTCTGTCACAAGGTCACTTTCCATCAGTACCCCTCCCCAGTACTTCAACAGGAGGGGCTGAATCTGCAGCCTTAACAAAGGAGTGTTCATAGAAGAGGAAATAAAAGTGGAAATGAGAATATAAAAGGAACTCTGGGCCAGGGAAAATTACATTGCCTTTAAATGGGAAAAAAGTGCTATCTAAAAGCAAAGGTGCTTAAGACACGGCCCTGCAGGTGGAAATATCTCAGGTGGGGGGAGGCTGGTACTGTTAGGTGCGGTGGAATTTGTACTGTTATCTGGTCTCCTGCCTGGAGCATTGCTGAGCAATTTACAGCCCAAATCAATAAACAACTTAAATTCTGCTCTAAAGGAAGAACTGAAATGAATGCACAACCACACAGGAAAACAAATCAGCACTGGGAAAACAAAGGGCCTGGGATCCTGGCTTTGATTCGCCCCAGTGAACCCAGCGCTCCAGGTTACTTGCTACGTGCTGTGATGATCTTAATCATGCACAGAGCAGGGCTCAGCCTTCCCTCGCCCGTCTCCAGAGGTGGACCTGAATCCAACCTGCTTTGTGGAAAGAAGGGAGGAGGGAGGCACTGTGTGGGTGCAGTCTGCATCCCTTCTGAGGGCTGCAGTGAGGCCCAGCAAGGCTTCTATAGGCCTGGATCAGAGGACTGGTTCTAAAAGCAAGGACTATGGCATGGGGTCTGAGGGGAGAAGAGAATGAGCAGCACCCCCAGGGTTGACCAGACGAAGTTCTAAGCTAGAGGTGAAATCATAGGCTGGACCACATTGTCTGGAGATGGGCAGAGACAGGATCATAGAAGGTCACCAATGCCCTGCAAGGACTCACGATACCTGGGCCTTTACTTACACCTGCACTATGCACAAAGCCACAAGCAAAAAAGGCAAGCAAGACCTGGACATAAATTACCTTAGGAATCACAGTCCCTTGTTTGGGTTGGGGGAAGACAGAAGGAGGGATGTATTTTTGCAATTTTTTTTTTCACCAAAAGAGGTTTCCTTTGTAAAATTTGCAAAGAGACCCAAAGACACTGGTTACTAGCTGTCTGTGATTGCCCTTTAGCCGTTTGCTTTGTAGGGTGAGGAGTCCTATGGTCAAGAGAAGTATCAGGAACTTGGGAAAATTATCTCAGTAATCTTCTCAGGCTTGTCCAAAGAGCTGGACCCTACACAGAAGACCATGGAACATTCTCAGCTTCTTTTCCAGAATCTGGGTTTGAGGTGCACATTGGGTCCCCCAATGCATCCCCTAAATGGTTCTTCTACTCATGTATTCATTTCATTCATTCACAAATATTCATAGAGTTATGATGAAGTACTGGCCCCATGCCAGGTCAGAAAACAGATGGCAGACTTGGATTTCTCAGTAAACTTTTTCACATACAAAGAACCATCTCCTTCACTTATTTCTATAGCCCCAGTGTAGCACAGTGGCTGACACCTCAATGATTTCCTTGTTTTGTCCTGCCTTGCCGTGACATATGCAAATATATGTTTGCTGGGTGTGTGGATGAAAGAATGATGAGACCAACTTGCAACTCCCCCAGACCAATGAGTCCACAGAGATAATCTTGAGCATGACCTTGACAGTAGAATCATATGGCATTCTTAGGGATTTGTTATCTCTAAATAGAGCTTTAGTGAGAATGTTTTTCTTTAATTCAAACACACACTTGATTAGGGAACTGATAGTGGCCACCAGTCTGCTCGGAATTATTTGAGCAAAGGCCTGCTTGCCACAGAATCCCCATAGTTCCTAATTACCTGTTGTGGGGATCCTTGAAAGTGTCACTCCCAGGACTGACTATTGCCACTCCATGTTCAGGAGAATTATTTAAATAGCCACGGAAGGGGTTGGGTTTAGCTCAATTGGTAGAGAGCTTGCTCTGTGCTCTCTGAGGCACTGCAAAAAATGGGAGAAAGATCTAGCAGCCCATTCCCCAAAACAATCCTGAAACAATCAGCCATCAAAAATTCTATGAATAACAGAGAAGCACTGACATAGTCCTGAGCATGGCACAGGGTCACGGAATGTTTCGTTCTGTTGTACATGAGTCAGACCCAACTCCTCAGCACCTAACAACAAGAACAAACCAGGGAAGAGGGACTGGAGACTCCCTGATCATGATTTACAGGAGCTGGTGACATATAGGTCTCTTGGCACGGCTGAACATTGACCCTCCACAGTCTCATTAGCTTTTCAAAAAGTGTATGCACTGCCACACAAACATACATGTGCACACACTCACACACACATCACTATATACTCTGCACTATCTTCACTCATCCATCAATATTCTCTAAAAATAAAATTTTATTGGTTGCCAAATACTCCACTATTTGAATGTAAATATGTTCAAAATATTGAGCCATTTTTCTCAGTTGGACATTTTTGTTAATTCTATAATATCATAATTTTAAATCACACTGGCCCACTGACTCCTTTCTTACTCTTCTACTCCATGTGGTAGATTAAATGCGGCTGCCGATTGAGTCTTCTAGTCCATTTTGGAGACTCACATTAATTCTAGAGAGCTCTGGGCTGGACAGTTTGTATGTAGGCCCTCCAGCTGACTGGTCAGCTGAGCTTTGCCCTCCAGCTATCCCCATTAAGATGTCCATGGTAGAAAAATAGTCCTGGACTCTATAGAACAGCTCATCCTCCACCAAGTGACCTGTCTGCCAATGCTCCATGGAGCTGAAAACATCTCCCAGCTGAGTTCTGCCTACATTCCTGTCCCACAAAATCATATAAAATGGCTATTGTTATAAGCATCAGCCCCTCTTCTCAGTGTTCTCACAGTCCTCACAATGGCCCGCAACTCTTTATGTGATGTCGCTCTATCCTCTCTATGACAATGTTCCTCCCTACCATTGAGCATGGCACGGTGCTGGTTTTACATGGGCTTTTGTATAGGCATCAGTTAAGACCTTATCTACGACAGAGTTTCTTTTCTTCTAGCCCATCCCCTTGGGACTTGGGAAACACCCCTCCCTTCTTACCCTTCCTTGTTTTTCTTCTAAGTATTTTCATAATATCTGTCTGTCTGTCTCTGTCTCTGTCTCTGCCTCTGTCTCTCTTTCTCTGTTCCTCTGTGTTTATTGTCAATATAAGCTATTTGCAAATAAATGAATCAATCAATACATGTGTTCTTGTATAGAAATCTTTTTACGCGTTTCCAACTATTCCTTAAGATAATTTCCAATAAGTTAAATTGTTGCCTTGTAGGAATTACACATTTCAAGATCTTTTACCACATATTGGACAAAATTTCCAATAGTCAGGCTGCACTGGCTTTTGCTCCCATTAGAAATGTATGAGACTTAATTTCCCTATAACTTCACCTACATATGGTAAAATCACTCAAAAATATTTGTTATGTAGGAAAATGAATAAGTATTGTTACTCCTTATTTGAATTTGAATTTTCTCTGATTCATTGTGAACTAGGTTCCCTGTTCATATGCTTATTGGCCAATAGAATGTAAATCCTCTTTATAGTTTGGATCTAAATGTTCCCTAAAGGTCATGTGTTTGTACGTTTGGCCCCCAGGTGGTGTCACTGTTTGTGGGAGGTGGGATCTAGCTTGGCGGGAATAAGCCACTGGGGGTGGACCTTTGTAGATTTTTACCCAAACCTTCAGTCTGTTTCCTGATCACAAAGACTTGCGGTCATCTGCCATGGGGCCTCCTCCTGCCACTGCCACATGTGCCTAACCACTATTATGGACTGATCCATAAGCCCAGAATAAATTCCCCTCCCCCTCCCAATAGGTTTGTTTTGGTAAGTTTCTCTGCCACAGAAATATACCAGTTGACTGATACAGTCTTCAAAAGCAGAGACTTAGTTCTGCTCACTTCTGCACCCCAGCACTCATAGAAGAGTCTAGTATTTCAGTGATACCTGATAAGATACTTGTTGAAAGAATGAATTAGCATGGCTGCTTCCTTTTATGACTGGAAGGCTATGGGTTCATGTTCCCTTTGTGAAATCTCTTTTACCTTATTGCCTTGAAATAACTTTACACACTTTATGTCATCTAGGTTAAAATTTTAATGTATCAATTTGCATTCTATTTTGTGAATACTATTTTTGACATTCAGAAATTCTAACATTTTATGTAGTCCCCATTTTTGTTTGGTGCCATCAAGTCAGAACTGATTCATAGTGACCCTATGTACAACAGACAAAACATTACTTGACACTGTGCCTTTCCCAGCATTATTGTCAGTGTTTCTCTGCTACCCATGTTTTAAATAGTTTGAATAATTCTCTACTAAATTAAAATTATACTTTTAACATGGCTATATTATATTGCTATACATATATGAATATATACTTATGTGTATGTACACACAAACTTGTATACAAAAGCACACAAACACACATATATTGTGCTTGCTGGTGTTCTTATGCAATTCAATTTTGATGTCATTCTTTTTAGTTATTAAATAATTTTATGATATGTGCAAGCAAGCAAACTTCGAAATATAAAGAAACATAAAAGGATTAACAATGATTCTTTACAAATCCTGATTTTTAGGCAGGACCTGTTACAAAATGGCACCTTCCTATAAGGTGGTGCCTTCTTCTACCCATTATGTCTCAGTCCTACAAAAAGCCTGCCAAAAAAGCCCACCAAAATCTAACTCAAAATTTTCCCTGGCCTGGACACTGATGACGACTTCCTTTTCCCTCTTCCAGCCTATCAGAATGCTTCACACATGCACTTCTTACCTATCTTGATGTGACATGTCAATCACCCCTTCCCCCTCCCACCTGGAGCCCATAAAAGCCTCACCCCTTCTTCTCCCTGCTGCTGCTCTCTCCTTTGTTAGAGACAGCCCAGCATCGTCTCCAAAATAAAGGTCTGTTAGTGTTTATGGGTTTTTAGCTTCTTATCTGACACTGATTAAATGGTTGTTCAATGTTATTCTCAAGTACACACATAAGCACTCCTAAATTGCATTATAAATGCACAATAGCTTTTGGAAACACTTTGCTTCAGAACTTTGGCAGCCACAACCCACAAACCTCTTTTTTGTTGTTAGGTGTTGTCCAGTCAGATCCGACTCATAAACACCTTCATAGGACTTTCAATGGCTGATCATTTTAGGATTGTTTTTCAGGAGCAGATCGCCACATCCTTCTCCCATTTTTGTGGAGCAGGGGATGGAACCAGGGTCCTCAGGAAGTGTGGAGCAGTGCTCTACAAACTGAGCTAAGCCCCAGGCCACAAACTTCTTTATCCCAAAGGAAATACAGGCACATGCTGCACAATGGTATTTTGGTCAACAATGGACTGCATATATGATGATATGTGCCATATAGCCTACGTGTGTAGTAGGCTGTACCATCTAGGCTTGTGAAATACATTCTCTGATGCTTATACAATGATGAAATTGTCTACCAACACATTTCTTAGAATGTATCCCTGTCACCAAGGAGCACATCACTGTATCTACAACACATGGACATTTGGCTCTATCACTTGCCACTTTTGGGGGTTTCTTTTAAACTATTTTGACTTTGGTTCAAACTAATGAGCAACAGTTTGTGGTTAAGGCACAAAGCACACTTCTACCTTTGCTTTCGGGAAGGAACCACAAAGAATTTGCTTCCAGGAGGTTAGGGTGATCTGAGCTTCCAAAGTGGGCACTTCCTTGTGTAAGCCTCCCTTTTCCACTCCCTGCCATGCTTAGAAGAGGACCTGGACCTTGAGATGTGAGCAGCAGGAATACAGAGCCATGGAACCCCAAGTCTTGGGAGAAGAACCTGTTCTTAGCATGGCTAAAATCTATCCTGGATTTGATGGGGTTCACATTCCTCCACTGGGTCTTCATTGAGTTCTGCTCACTATTAGGAACACCCTGTTCACAACTTCAAGTTAATAAACCTGCTGCTGTTGGCATCTCATCACCCCTTCATGTTCATGTTTATATTTTTATTTCCATATTTTCTTACACAGAAGAAACTATATTATACATCCTGTTCCTCCCTTGCTTTTCTTCAAAGGATTTATTTGAAAATGTTTCCTCATTCATTTCTATCGTTAAATAATAGTTACCTGAATGGCCATCACACCATTTGGTTAACCTGTGACAGAGGTGACCCCTTGGGACCACTGCCTGGCACCTGGCTTGGTATAAGAAGCAGAACCTTCCATATCCCTTGCTGAAAGTGCCACCTGACTCAGCTCAGGCCTCAGAGAGAGGGGCCTGATGTGTCCTGGGCTCCCTGAATGCCCCAACTGACCTTGTGGTCCTGCCATTCTAGCTAAGTCTCATTGATCTCTGGCCCTCACTGTGGCTGAGCCTGCAAAGTGGCATTTACTTTGTTCTCCAGGGTGGGCTGGTTGCTTGCTTCTTCACCAAGGCAAAGAAAGATAACATCCTGGCATTTACAGAGGCATCGCCTAGCGTGAGCTCTGGACTGCCAGGATGGACCTAACATAGTGAGCCCTTTGTGAACTTGCTGTGCCTAGTATTCTGCCCTTTTGATAAAAAATAAGCTCTGACTTTGTCTCAAAACAGAGCCCTGACCTCAGTCCCAGATCAAACTTTGACCCAGCTGAAGACTGAACTGTGACCCTGGCCACAGACTCAACTCTGACCTTCGCACAGACTGAGCCTGGGCTCTCAGCCCAGCCACTCATAACCCAGGTCACAGACCCAGCTATAAATCCAGGCTTCTCTTGATCCCTCACCCTGAGCCTGACTCAGCGTTACCTTGATTGTGATGACACCCAGCCAGTCATCTTCAAATGTGGTCACACAGGAGGTTTGGCACAGTGGACAAATGGCCCTGTGTGGGCCCTGTCCCAGCACTGGACACTACTCATGCTCTACTGCTTACAAAATTGAGCATCTAGGCACCATGTTGCCATAGGGAATAGACCCGAGTTCAAATTCTATCGATGTACAGATGGACAACTTTAGACAAATTAGTTCTTCAACTTTAAGGATGTCAACTATAACATGGGTATAAAATTCCTGCTGGTAAGATGGTCATAAGAATTAAATTATATGATAATGTAAGGTACTCAGCTCATAGTCAGTACTCAATAATGATGCTCACCTTATCCCAGTAGGCACCCTGTCTGCTGCAGCTGCATTTATGCTGTAGAACCAGCCCCTAGAGCTATGCTCTTCAGTATGTTGGATACTCACCAAATGGGGCTATTGAGTAGTTGAAATGTGGCTAGCACTGGAGAGAACATGTCATATATCATAGATTAAAAACTTAGTATGAAAAATGAATACAAAATATATCAATAATCCTATGTTGATTAAATGATATTTTGGATATATTGGGTTAAATAAAATATATTGCTAAAATTAATTTCACCTATTTCTTATCATTTTATTTTTTAACTGTTGCTACTAAAATTTTTTAATTAATTTTGTGATTTGAAGATCTAAAGGTCTAGAGAAAGCAATGTATGAGCAACAATGATAATTAAAACAATAGTGAAAATAAGAGCTAATGTTGATTGCCTACAATGGGACAGCCACTATTTTAATACTTTACTTAAATTCTCATAGCAACTTCTAAGTAGGTCCCATTATCGTCACCATTATTGAGATGGGACAACTGAGGCCCTAAGAAGTAAAGTAACAATGTCTGTGCTGTAGAGCTGGTGAATAGCAGAAGTAGGATTTGAGCCCACAAGATCCAGATCAAGAACCCATATTTTATGATAATTGCCACATTTATCAAAGGCCTTTGTATTAGTCAGCTCTTGTTGCTACAGGAGAAATTCCAACCCAAACAAACTTATAGAGGAAAAGATTTATTGGAAGTTCGCAGATAATAAGTTCGTAATGACAGCAGTCCTGGTGGCAGGGCAGGCATCTAAGCATGTGGCTAGGCTTGTGGCAGACAACCTCATAGTATCACAGGACAGAAGACACAGAGAGAGAGAGAGAGAAAGAGAGAGAGAAAGAGAGAGAGAGAGAGAGAGAGAGAGGGAGAACGAGAACTGGGATTCAAGTTTTACCCTTTTGGAGGGTAAAAATCTCCTGTAAAGCTAGATCCCACTTCCGGAATTTTCCATAGCTTCCATAGACAGTGCCATCAGCTGGGGACTGCATGATAAATCACACAATCTTTTGGGGACATTTTATAGTCACACCATGACAGTCTTCCTACAAATGAGTCACCTCAGAGGGCATGAGCTTGCACTAGATAGTTAAATTCTGTCACTGATACCCAGACAGCAGCAACACCCACTCTCCTGCCACCAGCCACCTTACCACACATCAGACTGGTCAACAGCCATTAGGTCCTTACGGGAGAGGGGGGAGGGAGAGTCCTCTCATTTAGGCCTTTGCATTTCTCATCCACCATTCAGGTTGCTTTATCCTGCAGAATCAGAAAGGACAACTTCCTCAACCCCTCTCAGCTCTCTCCACTAATGAGAGGCAACTCTGAGAGCAGAAACATAAACCTGATTGCACAAAAAAACAAGTTCCATTCTTCAATTTGTGTGGCAGTCATAAACACAGCACCTTCCATTTGAGCAGAAACCCTACATTTCAGCAGAAGAAATACTTAATATGTCATTTTCCCTGCATCCATCTTCCTCAAAGCACTTCCATGAGAAAGTAGAGAAGAAAAATAAACTCTGATAACCCAGTACTTGGAATGGAAGGGGGGAGGTTTATGATCAGCAACTCAAAATGTCTTAGCACATTGCTGCACCCATCCCCCTGTGGCTCTGGGAGCTGCCCCACAGGTGAGAAGATCTCCCCAGGTACTCAGGGACTTGGCTTTACTTCAAATGGGGGAGGAATGGGAAACACACTCACTCCAGCCCTAGATCTTTCTCATGAGTCAGGAGTCCTGGTTCAAATCTAGGCTCAGAATGTAACCATCTCAGTAATCTTGAATTGTGAGCTCATAACTATTTGACAAATACATATTAAAGACTGTTGCAACATTGGAAGACAGACAGAAAGGTAGACAGACAGACGGAAGAAAGGAAGGAAAGAAGGAAGGAAAAGAAAGAGAGAGAGAGGGAGGGAGGGAAAGAAAAAGAGAAAGAAAGAAAGAAAGAAAGAAAGAGAGAGAGAGAGAGAGAAAGGAAGGGAGGAAAAACTAAAGGAAAGGAAAAGAAGGAAGGAAGGAAGGAAGGAAGGAAGGAAGGAAGGAAGGAAGGAAGGAAGATTGATTCAGAAATCATGACCTACTGCTTGGATTACTGGATTATATTTTCCGATGATAGCCTGACCATACTACTTATTTCAGTGTGACCTTGTCACTCCCTATGAAGAAGCTGAGCTTGTATCTATCCCCCTTCTATCTGAGTGGATCTTTGTGGTTGTGTCAAGCAATGGAGTATAGCAGGCATGCTTCTGTGTGACTTCTGAAGCTGTCCTAAAAGGTGATAGTTTCTGTCAAGCTCTTCTGCTCTTGGAGCCCAGTCTCCATGCTAGGAAGCCTAGGCCACATGATGAGGCCAGAGACAGGTGTTCCAGCCAATAGTCCCAGCTGAGGCCCCAGGTGACAGCCAATATTAACCACCTGACTTGAGAGCCAGGAAGATTTAGACATGACTCTAGCTTGGGCAATGGACTGATACAAGCACATGAAATGAACCCAGTCACAATTCACCAAAACAATGAGAGGTGACAGAAATGAAATATTGCTGCATTAAGTTGCAGACAGTATAATAGACAGTAGATAACTCAATCAGGCACCTGCTATATGCCAGACATTGTGCTAACTGCTGAAAGGTACTTGTGAAGCAGACTTTGTCCCTGTCCTCAAGGAGATCATAGCTCAGCAGGGACAGAGGAAGGTAGCCAATCACAAACCTGCACTATGAGCAGGTGACACAAGGGTGTGGGAGAAGCTTTGAGAACAAATCAGGGTTGGGGGAACATAACAAAGCCTGAAGACATCAGGGAAGGCTCCCTGGAGGAGAGGACTTTTTAATTGAGTCTTAAGATTGACTATCAATTAGATGAAGATGACAGAGATTTAAATTCATTGTAAGGGGTACAGAGAATATTAGAGTAGTAAGAGCCTGCAGCTGTAGCCCTGTAGAATCCAATCTCGTCAGATCTCGGAAGCTAAGCAGAGCCGGGCCTGGTTAGTACTTGGAATGGGAGACCTCCTAGGCTTGGTAAGTGGACCGGGCAACCCATTCCCAAAAATAAATCTGCTGTTGAAAACCCTATGAATAGCAGAGAAGCACTGACAAAGTGTTTCACCTGTTGTACATAGGGTCGCTATGAGTAGGATATTGACTCGATGGTACCTAACAACAACAACCACAACAATAATAAGAGTAGTAAGAATAGATAGCACAACTATTGGAAAGCCTGCCCTACTTTCAAACTATATTGTTGTTGTTATTGTTAGGTGCCATTGAATCAGGTCCAACTCTTAATGACCCTGTGTACAACAGAAGGAAACACTCCCCATTTCTGGGCCAGGCACATGATCTTTTTTTTATTTTTAACCCCATTGTTGTAGACACTGTATCAATCCATCTAGTTAAGGATCTTCCTTTTTTTGTTGACCTGCCACTCTCCCGAACATAATGTCCTTCTTCATGGAGTGGTCCCTCCTGACAACATGTCCAAAATGCATAAGATATAGTCTAGCCATCCTTGCTTCCAAGGAACACTCTGGCTGCACTTCTACAAAAGATCTGTTGGTTCTTTTGGCAGTCCCTAGTATATTCAATAATCATCTGCACAATTCCAAAGCATCAATTCTTCTCCTGTCTCCCTTATTCAAAGTCCAGCTTTCACAAGCATATGAGGCAAGTGAAAATAGCATGGCATAAGATCTTTTATTTTTATTTTTATTTTTTTATTTTATTTATTTATTTATTTATTTTTTGCTTTTTGAGACAAGGTCTCGCTAAATTATGCAGATTGCCTCTGGTCTCGAACTTGCAATCCTTCTGCCTCCACCTCCTGAGCCTCTGGGATTATAGGGGTGTGCCACCGTGCCTGGCCATAAGATAAATCTTCATATTCAATGTGACATCTTTCATTTTCAACACTTTAAGAAGGTTTTTTGCAACAGCTTTTCCCAATGCAATTTGTGTTTTGATTTCTTGACTGCTGCTTCCATGGGTATTGACTATATAACCAAGTAAAGCAAAATCTTCAACAACCTCAATCTTTTCTCTATTTATCATGAAGTTGTTTACTGACCCAGTTGTAAGAATTTTTGTTTTGTTGGTATTGTGGCAAAATCCATACTGAAGGCTGTGTTCTTATAAAACCTCAATAATTAATACATTGGTAATTAAAACTTCAATGATTAACTGACCAATGGAACATTAGAAAATCCAGAAATAAATTTAAATGCCAGAGGGATTTAGCATCTTTATTAAAGAGGCATCCCAAAGGGGAACTTTTCTAGAAATGCATCATTCTGTACATTGTATATCAAAATAACCTCCAAATAGATCAAAAATTTAAATGCAAAAAATAATACATTGAAAACCTAGAAAACAATAGAGAAATGGAGAAAGAAAAAAACTTCCTATATAAACATAGGAGTATCTAAAGGTTTATTTATTGATTCAAAATCCACAAAGAGCAAAACTAAGATTGATAAGACTACATAAGAAAAAAAAATCATGTAATGCCAAAACACAAAGAGACACAGATAGGCACAGATAGAGAAAGAGAGTAAGAGAAAGGGAGTATACAGATTAAGCTAAATTATAAACAAAGACCTCTATCAAGGTAGAAGAGTAGAAGATGGGTATAATATCAACTTGAAAAACTACAGCTCCTCCTTACTCATCTTTTGTTTTTTTTAATTTTTCTTTTTTTTGGTACTGGGGGTTGAGACCATGGCCTTGTGCTTGCATGCTTTGCAAGTGCTGGACCACTGAGCTACACCCCCAGTCCATTTTTTTTCAACTGTTTGAGACAAGGTCTCGCCAAATTACACAGACTGTCTCTGGTCTTGAACTTGCAATCCTCCTGTCTCCTCCTCCTGAGCCACTGGGATTATAGGCATGCGCCACTGAGCCCAGCTCTCATTACTAATCTTAAAATGCTGCAGCAACCTGTTCCCATCACAAGGCAATGCACACAGCAGATGTTTAATAAGAGGTATTCGATGTGGCAGTTTACAGAAGACTGGATCAAGATCTGGTTTCATCATTACTGGGCAAATGGTTAGTTCTGGAGCTGAAATTTTAGCACGCAATGTCTGTGGGCACACATAGGTAGGTTCCACAGGCTGAGATAAGCCAGGAAGTCAATTGCTTCCCCAATGCCCTCATCCCTTGAAAAACCCCATCATGCAAAACCATCGAAGCGCCATTAAAACAGCCTAGGAAACAGAAAAACAGTTAAAATGTGACATGGTTCTAATGGATTCCATCTTGTTCAGCTACTATAGACTCATTTCCCTGAAAGTTAAAAACTACATCTTGCTGAACCTCAATATTTTCATCAATATAAGACAGATAATGGCAGTGACTTTAGAAAGAGGCTGAGAGTTGAAATGAGAATATTGTATATGAAAAACTAAGCATGGGCATAGGACATACAAGGCTTTGTGCTTAGTATCTGTGATTATCACAATTATTACTGTCATGGTCCTTTTGCTAGTGATTCCATCCTGACAAACACATGGGCCAGGCCCTGAATGGATTAATAAGCACTCTCAATGTGACCTCCCCTTTGTCCAGAGTAGAGGCTACTTTTCCTTGTTCTTTCTTTCCTATCTGTAAACCACATTGCATAAATGAATAGGACACATTACTAAAGACACACAGAAACAAAAGGAAAGTGCCAAGGGCCCACAGGGACCCCCTGGGTGGCTCCTCAGGATGTTGGCTCATAGGCCTTGCTCTCAGGACTCCAGGCTGTGAGACAGGAGCCATTACAGCTGGGCTTCTGTTGCTCACTCACTCCTTAATCCAGAGAAGCTGAGGAGGCATTAAGAGGATCCAGCATTTTCAGAACAAGATAAGGAAATAAAAGATATAGAGACATGTCATGCTTTGAAGACGTAGGCTTCACACTCTGATGGTGCTATCTGACTTCCTGGAATTGGCTCTTGGTGTGGACTACACAAAGCTTGAGTCTGGGGTGCCTGCCACTCTGTGTGGGCAACCTGGTTTCCATCAAGAGAACTCCATCTGACCATGCTATCAATCACTGGCTCTCTAAATCATAGACTGAAAAAGACTCTCTCCATTTAAGTGACAGAAGAGGCAGCTTCTAGGAGATTTCAGTATCTTTGCAAATGAAAATGCTGTTGAGGAATTGCGTTGTTAGGTGCAATCGAGTTGGGTCCGACTCATGGTGACCCTAGATACAACAGAATGAAACACTAACACTGTGCCATGCACACCATCTTTTTATATTTTAGCCCATTGTTGCAGATACTATGTTTTTTCTCATTTTGAGTCATGCCACATCAACAAATGGAGGTCCTAAGTGTTTTACTCCATTCCCATCAACCAGGCAGACTCTACTTTGAGGAGTAACTCTTCCCCATTTGTTTCTTAAATGCCTTTCAGCCTGGGGAGCCTCATTCTCCAGCACTATATTTGACAGGGCTTCAGGGCTTATCATAGAGTTTTCAAAGCCTAATTATTTCAGGAGTGGGCTGCTGGGTACTTCTCCCTAGTCTGTCTTGGTCTGGAAGCTCAGCTGTAACCTATCCACCATGGGTGGCCCTACTAGTACCTGAAATACTAATGGCTTAGTTTTCAGCATCACAGCAACACACAAGCCCCCACGGTACAAGCTGACAGACACATGGGGGACTGACAAATAGCCTTAACATATTTCCCATTTCCAGTGTTATGAAAATGGCTAGCCAATTTCCTTTGTGTGAAAAACAGTCACTAGAACATCACAGGGTCCATCAGGCCAGTAATGGGTCAAGCCAAAGAGCTGAGAAGTCTTCCAACTAAGAAGCTAAGCAGAGAATCCATGGAGGCAGAGGCAAAAACAGAAGTTCAGCATCTAGTTAATGAATGTGGGCATGATTCAGGCCTCAGCTCAGGCACAGGAATGTTCACAGAATCTCAGAATCACCAGAAGGGCAGAGTCTTCCAAAGCTCCCTACCTGGTCACTATGGGATGTCAAAATCCCCTACACCCCTTCTTCCTCTGGTGGTCACCCAGCTTACCACAGCCTCCAGCCTGAAACTCTACTCAAGTCTCAGGAAGGGAAGCTGTGTCCATCACTCAGACATCAACTCCTATGTCACCTCCCAAAAGCAGCCTTCCTTGCTAATATATTATCCCCGTCTTACTAACATATTATCCCATTTTGTCTTCTTCATAGTTGTGCCAGGTGCTGAACCAGGCACTGAGGTTATAGTTGTGAAGTCACATACTTCATTTATGGCCATCAGACAGAGCTGGAGAGCTGGTTTATTCAATATGCTAAAACCAGATTGAGTGTAAGGTAAAGACCTCAATGTTCCCACTTTTGCTGACTGACTAAAACTCTCAGAGAGGAACGGGAAAGTGTTTCTTGGAATCACATTAAGATAATAATGACCATAGAGATAATGGCCACTACAGACAGGACAAATCTACTTGTAATGGCAGTCCCATTTGCTCAAAGGATCAGGTAACCATCTGAGCAGTACAAGGAAAAGACTCATGTTCAGCCACCCTGAGCATGTTTCCTAATCTGTGGGAGGAAGATCAATCAAATACCACTTTGCATTGTTTACCCTAGATAAATGGGGATATGGCCCATTTGCTAGAAGTAGACAATATTGGGAGGAGATGAGTTTAGACTTAGGAATGTTTCTATCTCAACAGCTAGCAAGCCTGTGGTTCAAGGGGAGGTTGAGGTTGGAGACAAGGACTTGGAAATTATCTGTAGAGTTGATGGTTGAGGCCTGGCGAATTAACCAAATTGCTGTAACAGAGAGGAAAGAAAGAGAATGGAAGGTGGGGAGGGGTCCCAGAGAACATGTCAGCATAGAAACAGTAGAAACAGACAAAGCAGGAGACCAGCACCAAAAGAAGGAAGAAAAAAGGGGAAGAAGGGGGAAGCAGCTGCTGCTAAGGGGGATGGAGCACGATGAGGACCGAGAACCCTCCGTGGAGTTGTTGGTTGGAGACACTGCCTCCATGCAAATCCTGTTTGCTGCTGTCAAATCAGATCCTGTCCCACTGAGACCATTTCTGAGAAACAGACTGGAGACACAAAAACATCTCCTTCTGTAACACTGGTTCATGGAAACAGAAAACAGGCATTGGGAATCTATGAATGATAATTTAGGGCCAATATTTATTCTTTGTAATGTTTGTTCTCTTTCTCTCTCCTGGGACAGAAGAGGAGACTGCCATCATCAACAAACATTAAACAAATGAAACAAAATGAAACTTTTGCTCCATGGAGTTCACCTTCTATAAAAACATCTTAAGATCTTTATATAATGTACATATACCTATATGACACAGAGAGAAATTACAGTGTGCTGGAGAGATGGAGAGGGTATTTAACACTAAATTATTCCCAGTTTTCCCTTTTCTCTAGACTGCATTGGAAGACTACTGAGAATCTAAATAGTCTGATCTGACCCTCACATACACAATATCCAGCTCAAGTTGTTGTTAGCTGTTAGGTGGTGTCCAGTTGGATCAGACTCATAGCAACCCTATGCACAACAGAAGGAAACACTCCTGACACTGTGCCATGCACAAGATCTTTTTATATTTTAGCCCATTGTTGCAGTCATTATGTTTCTTTTCATTTTGACTCATGCTACATCAGCAAAAGGAGGTCCCTGGGGCTTTACTCCACTTCTGTCATTAAGGTCTACTCCACTTTGAGGAGGCAACTCTTCCCCAGTCATTTCTTAAATGTCTTCCAGCCTGGGAGTCTCATTTCCCGGCACTATATTTGACAGGGCTTTTCTGATACTCATAGGGTTTTCAATGCCTAATTGGTTTGGGAGTGAGCTGTTAGGTCCTTCTCCCTACTCTGTCTTGGTCTGAAAGCTCAGCTGAAACCTGTCCACCATGGGTGACCCTGCTGGTATCTGAAATACCAGTGGCATAGCTTTCAGCATCACAGCAACATGCAAGCCCCCACAGCATGACAAGCTGACAGACAAATGGGGGCCAGCTCAAGTTATGGCATATCAAATACTTATCCACTCTCAGGATTTCAAATTTCCAGCCTCCTCTTTCACCCCATGGCTGGCCTTGCCTGGCAGACACTGAAATTCAATCTGGGCAAAGTGACTGGATCCCCCAAATCAAAGGTAATGTCAGTATTCAGTGGGTTGGTACATGACGTGGCAACCTTGCCTAACAGTAGTAAACATTTATAGGAGTTTAACTTGGGTCTGAGGGCAAAGATCCTATTGCACTTCACTGATGGAAGTGCTTTCTAATACCCTCTCCAGCTTTTGGGCAAGCAGTATCACAGTGGCCAGAACTTTGCAGGGGAGCTCAGAGATTCATACCTTCTGGTGTTAAGTCCTCATCCATGTTCCCAGCATTAAGAAGACCAAACAGTATTCAGAGAGACCTCAGGGAAAGGGAAAAGATTTGGGGAGGTCAGTTATTCACTGAATCTGTTGTAGTACTCAAGACACATTGCACACATCTAAATTTGGATGCATGATTAATTCACATCATTCCTCTTGTTCCTACTAAAGTAGGGTTTCTCAATTTCATCACTATTGACATTTGGTACAGACAGTTATTTGTTATTAGGGACTGCTGTATGTATTGTAAGATCTTTAGAAGCATCCCTGATCTCTACTTACTAGATGCTGGACAACCAAAAATGTGTCCAGATATGGTCAAATGTTCCTTGTGCAGATCACAATATAGCCCCCACCCAATAGGACTTCATTTATGCAATTACAGACAGTGAGGAGCATGTCTTCTTTTCAGATGGTTTGAAGAATCATCCGGAGTCTAGGAACAGAGCAAAATGTCTTCTTTCCTCTTACCAGAAATTTGAATGTGAGGTTTAACATCTCACTGGAGTTTGCTCATTGCAAGGATGAACATTTCTCCTCCCACCCCACCTCCATCTCTGCCTTAGAGACAAGACTGTTCAGACTGTTTAAAGGGAAATCAGTACTGAGCCAGGCATATCTAAGTGGATCCTTATTTAACAAATGCCCCTGCCCACACGTTCAACTTTAGAGCCATAGGTCTGTCTGGTGAGGGGGATTCAGAGACACTGCAGAAAAGAGAGAAGCTTTTATCTATTAGAAGGGAGAGAAGGGCCTCTGGGTATGGTTTATTCCTCAACTCACTGGAAATAAAGGCAGGGCTCTGATCATAAGAGCTCCCTGGTCTTAGGGGATTTGCAAAACTCAGAGCCTCTGGCAGGATAGATATACCAAGCAGCAGCCTCCTCCATGAACTTGGTACCTAGAATATGCAGCTAGAATATGCTCTGCTTACTTCAATTCTCTATCACTGTGAACTATCTAGCTAAAAGTCGATTTGATTTATACCAACATTTTCTAATTCTATTTCTGAAACATCTCTGGGCTCAGTCCCCTCCTTACCACCACTAAAATCATAGTGTAGTTCAGCTTTTTTCTTTATTACCTCATCTAGGTTCATGCCATTGCATTTTCACTGTTCTTCTTATCAATCAACCAATCTTTCAAAAGACTGTTATAATAGCACTTAATAACTCAACAAAAAAATCATCTATATCCCTGCTCACCAAATATCATAAATAATATTTGAAATAAAAAACTGTCAAGCTGGAAAAAACAAAGATACGTAAAATATTTGTGACAGATAAAGCAATCTATTTCTGTCTTTCTTCTGCCTTCCACATATGTAAAGAGCACTCATAAATCAATAAGGAAAAATCAAAAACAAGAAAAGGATATGATTAGGCAATATATCAGAATAGTTTTAAAATGAAAAATTAAAATAGGGAGAATGTGAAGACTTAATCATAATTTAATCAAAAACCAAACATGTATTGTTTTAATCTTTTAGATTAGCAATGATTTAAAAGGTTGGCAACAGACAGTATTGGCAAAAAGTTAAGGAAATGACAGCTCTTATCAAAGGTACTTTTCCTATATTGTAATAGTTTCCTATTGCTACATAACAAATTGTCACAAATTTAGCAGATAAAAACAATACACATTTACTACCTCAAAGTTTCAGTGAGTCAGGCATCCAGGCAGGACTTAGGTGGGTTCTCTACTTAGGATCTCACATAGCTATAATGAGATTGTCAGCCAGGCATGGCTCTCATCTGAGGCTCAAGATCTTCTTGCAAGTTTATGTAGTTACTGGCAGAATCCATCTCCTTGATGCTACAAACTCTTGGTGACTTGCTTCTTTGAGGTCAGCAGGAGAATAGGTCCCTGACTTCTAGATTCTCTTTACCAGGACTTGCCGATTAAGTCAAACTCACTGAAAATAATCTTCCTTTTGATTAACTTAGAAATATAATGATTAAATATTACTTATACATGCAAAATCCCTTCACTTTGGCCGTATACTGAAGCATAATCATAGGAGTGTGGCTGGGGTTTAGCTCAGTTGGTAGAGCGCTGCTCTGTAGTTCCTGAGGACCTGGGTTCGATCTCCACAAAAATGGGAGAAGGATGTGGCAGTCCACTCCCAAAAACAATCCCAAAACAATCAGCCATTGAAAACTCTATGAGAGTTGTTGAGTCAGATGTAACTCAAGGGCACCTAACAACAGCAAGAAAAATCACAGGAGTGACATCCTATCACCTTTGCCATATTCTGTTGGTTAGAAGGAGTCACAGGTCCCATCCATCCCCAAAGAGAGGGAACAAAAGAAAGACAGGGATCATTAAAGATCACTTTATAATTCTGCTGAGTACATATATGAACCAAAACTTAAAATGTTTACAAACTTTGTCATAGCAATTTCTCTTTTAGGACTTAAGACCAAGGAAATAAATGGACCAGAGCACAGACATGCACACAGAAGCCTTTTCATAGCGATGATGTTTGAAATTATGAATATATAGAAGCAGTCTAAATATCCATGAATATAAGTAATTTATAAAATTTTATATGGGATAACATATAGATATAAAAAAACCCACAAGTGATGCAAAAGGAATAAAAAGAGAGCTATGCTGCTTAAGTAGAAAAAAGCACGTAAAAGATCAAACCCATCTATAACAAGAGCTCTATTTATATTTATACATAAGTGTGTATATCAACATTGTTGTTGTTAGGTGCCATCAATTCAGGTCCAACTCCTAGCAATCCTATGAAGAAGATGAAATACTACCCAGCACTGTGTTATGCCCAGTGGTATTGTCAGTGCTTCTCTGCTATTCATAAGGTTCTTAATGGCTGATTGTTTTTTGCAGGGCAGTGGGTTGCCAGTCTTTCTCTCAAGCCTACAGCACCAGGTATTCCTAGCTAGTCTCCCATCAAAGTACTAACCAGGCCTGACCCTGCTTAGCTTCCAAAATCAGATGGGGTCGGATGCCACAGTGGTAAGGCTGCAGGCATATATGAACACATGTTGCATGAAAGACAAAGGGAATGCAGACAGACCAAAGGGTGGATCACGTTGAACTTTGTTGGGGGTTCCATACAAGATTGTAGGTAATGTGTGGACATTTAACTTATACTAATTCAAGGGGAAGATTGCTCTGTGGAAGTTCATGTCGAGATGTCTCAATAACCTGTGCCACCTTCAGCTCCTTCCCAAGTGGGCTTCCTTACAGGAGTGGTCCTCTGTCCCTCCCTGGTGGGCTTCCTTACACAAGTGGTGTGTTCTCCCTGGTAGCCTCATGAGGAACTGTGCAACCAAGTTTCCCTTTTGGTTTCCCCTCTCCAGCCTGCTGCTTTTCATATCTATCCATCCATCCATCTATCTATACCGTCCTCGGCTGACAATCTTGTCATCCTCTTTCCCCTCCCTTGGAGGGAATGTTGATATGTTACAATAAGCCTAGATAACTTGCACATTTTTGCTCACTGTTACCATAGTTGTAAGGCCAAGTGCCCCCTCCCATAAGGGCATGCCAGGTGTTTTGTATCAATATAGAATGATCAAGTCTAGTCTTGAGGAACCATCTAACCAACAACATAAAACTCCAAAAGAACATATATATAAATGTTAGGAGTAGCTACCTCCAGTTTTAGTAGTAATAGGTAATCTTTGTTTTGCATGTACTTTTTATGGTGTGAAACTTTCACAAATAGTTATATATTCGTTTTACAACAAGGAATGATACAGCTGTTTTTTAAATCTGAGGGCATCAGTTAGTAAAAGGAGCAGTGTACAAAATAGTATACTCAAGGGAATCTCATGTTTTGTACAATGTAACTGTGAAGAAGAAAACTTACTAAGAAAGACACAAAATTTTAATAGTGGCTAGACAGGAGCTGCTATTAGGGGAGGTCTTCAGCTTCTATTTTATCTCCTTTTCTGCATTTGCAATAGGACACATATTATTTTCACAGCTTTTCAAATCATTGCCTGGCATTGTTTTAGATGTAGGGAAGGAACTGCAGGTAGGGAAAACAATAAATCAAAAGGTCCTCTCCCATCCCCTGGTCCCCAGTCCAGGTTGGCCTCTACTATCTGAGCCCTAATGAACACAGACTATCTGGTGGCTTAATACTGACAGTCCTTATGGCTGCCTCCCGCATCAGGCTGTGTGTGCCCTGATGGCAATGACACTGTTTCATTCACCTCTGTACCTGCAGTGGCCATCACAGAGAGGGTACCTCATGGTGGCCAAATTAATGAACAAAGAAAATGTTGGCAGCCCAGCACCTTGTTAAGCAAAGTGAGGCAAGGCATTGAAGTAATCATGGCAGGGCAGATGGAACAGAAAGACCAAATAGGGAGAGAAGACTGGAATGTGCTGACTTATCGGGCATGGGAAACGGAGAACCTAGTGCCAAGGAAGTGAGACTGCAGATACCCAGGAAGCAGAATAGGCAGATTGGGAGAATAACAGGGTTGGGGTTTAGGGCAGGAAAGCACTGAGGGAAATGCCCAGGCTCTGGCTTGGACAACCGGATGGCAACACTTGCCTGAATGAGGAGCAAGCACTTTTGAAAAAGAAGAGCTGGTTTCAGGTTTGAGGTTCATGAATAGAGAAATCAGGGAGGGGCCACAAGGGGCCTCTCATGTCCTCCTTCCAGCTGTCATCAGGCACAGGATTGATTCTACAAACCACAGGAGCTTAATAGATGCATGACTTCTGAGGAAAACCCATCTATCCCTCCTCAGGGAGGAAATGCCCCCTGCCTTAGGCTTCCATTACTTCCCGGAGCTTGGAGAGTGGTCCTGGGATGGGACGGCTGGGTTACAGAGCCAGGCACCATGAGAGCTGAGGAGCCCCAGGCCCTCATGTTTTGCTCCCAGGAAAGATGCTCATTTCCATGGGTCCCCTCTGCAGTGCACATTTTCTTCATCTGCCACCCAAAATGATGAGTGCTATTAGCATCCCAGCCTGAAAACCCTCTATGTAGAATTGGCTGCGTATTTCACAAGGCCACAGGTGACTTCTAAGAGCAGCTACAATGGGAGCAAGACTGGCTCTGAGAGCAAATTACATTTATAATCAAAGGATTTAAAACAAATATCACCAAGTTATCACCCCAACACACACCCATCCCCTTGCTTAGCTCAGGTTCTACCTGGCACTCAAATTATTTGCAGCATCATCCCTATGACGATGTCCACTTACTCTCTAGGCCCTTTCCTTAGAGCATATTCAGTTTCCCAAATCTGCACCATGCCTTCTTGTTACCATTTGGGTGTTGTTTCCCAAGCATTCATCTGTTGGAAGGTGGTGTGGATCTTTAAGAAGTAGAGGATAGTGGGAGGTCCTTAGGTCACTGATGGAATGACTTCAGAAAGGAAAGAGGTGGTTCTCCTGGGACTCCTGAGTTGGTTCTCTCAGGAGGGCTGTTACAGAAGAATGAGGCTGACCTGTCCCCAGCCTCTTTGGCTTCCTGTGTTATGATTCCTCCACACATGCTCCTGTATTATAACACCATCTTCCTCACCAGAGCTGCACTGATGCTGGTACCATGCCCCTGATCCTCCAGAACAGTGAGCTAGGCAAGCCTTTTTCCTTTATAAGGTTACCTAACCTCAGGTATTTTGTTTTAATAATGGATGATAAAACGGACATTGTCTTTATGCTGTTCTTTCAGCCTTGAATGCCCTTCCCAGTGTAACTTGAGTGGTTGAGTCCTCGGCAGCCTTCAAAACCTAGCTCAGTTATCATCTTTCATGGGGGATCTTCCGTCCATTTCCAATAGCTCGGTTTGGGTCCCTCCGCCCCAAGTCCCTCTACAGATACTGCCAGGTACCATTCTGTTTATGATTCTACATTTCCCATACAACTCTGAGCTCTCGGATGTCTGTACATGGTCATGCTATTTTCCACCCTCACACCTACCACAAGTTTAGGTATGAGTGAGTGGTAGTTGTCACCTAATTGAATCATTCCTCTTAATGGAAAGTTCCTCCCTATTATTCCAAACAGTGGGAAAGACCATCCCTGAGAGCAAAGGCTTGGGGCTCACCTTTTTCTCTCCTTGGTTCCATCTCCAATATCCAACCTATCTTCCATCTCCACAACCATCCCTTTCATTTTCCCATTATATTATTCCAGCAGCCACAATTCCCTGCTTGCAAATGATCATCCTACCAGCAACAAAAGCATCATCTACAAATTGCTTTATAGGCCATCAAGCATCAGCATGTGCCATAATTATCTGTGTGCTCATAAATTCCTTGTGAGATTCACAGTCCAGACAGCATCTTTCACATTTTACACATGAAAAACCCGAGGCTCAGTAAATTACTCCGGGTCAGATAAAAAGTGGTGGAGTTTAGGTTGGACCTCAAAGGTGATAACGCTCAGGCTTGAGCTCTTTGCATGTTGTATCCATTAAAGAGTCTCTTGTAAGAGTTAATTTGTGGATGTTTTGCTCTGAAAGAAAGGAAGGACCCTCTCGGCCAGGCACAGCAAACTAGCTCAATAAATCATTACTGCATTACTGACTAAATGAAGTTCCCTTCCCTGGCCTTAGTTTTTTCATCTGTAAATGAGCATGTTTAGGTGAGATGGTTCCCCAAAACCTTTCTGAAATTCTCTAACTAGAGATTTTCAGCAACCATTGTGGCTATCATGCTGGGGCAGAAGGCAGGAACAGAGAACATCAGCTTCACTGGTTGTGGATAAGAAAAATAAGTGAACTGAAACCATTTATGAAAGAAACACAAAATCACATATTCCTTGATGCTAGAAATAATAAAGGGCTCTGTGCCTCGTTACTGGTCCTGCTTCATGATGTCTCTGCCACCCCATCATCATTCAGTCCCAGGTAGGCTACAGTTCTTTGTGTGTGTGTGCGTGTGTGTGTGCGTGTGTGTGTGTGTGTGTGCATGCACAGAAATGTAATTTAGTGGGTGGCTTTCTCCACAACTCTGTGTCAATACATCCATTTCTTTCTCTGCTTTTAAAGTTTATGTTCCTTTGTACACAATGGCTGCACACTATCACTCTCCTCCAAAGTCACATGCAACAGAGAAACTCCTTCTAAAAGCTCCTGCAGATCTTGAGAGAGAGACTGGAGTTTCCAATGAGCCCTGCGTGGTGCCAAATTGTCCTTAAGGCTCTCTCAGAGGATTCAGCTGCATGCAGAGTGAGTTATAGACTAAACATGACAAGGATACAGGTGGTAAACACTTACTATGTAGTACTCACTTCGGGCCAGACACTGGAAAAAAGGATTTATATATATTCTTTACTCAGTTCTCAAGACAGCTCGGTAAAGAAGGTGCTATTAATATATCCATTGTATAGATGGGGAAACTGAGGCAGAGAGGTTAAGAAATGCAACAGGTCACATACTTAAGAACGGGCATGGACAGGCTGGGTACCTAGGCAGCATCAAAGGACCGTGGATCAGAGTGCCCAGTGAGTAATCAATCACTCTCCACCCACCTGCCGCACTCCTGACTTTAGGAATATTCAGTGCTGCTCAGCCCAGGGCTCCCTCAGGAACTTCAGATTCAACAGGTGCCACAGGACCAACATTTCCTTCCTTTTTCTTTTGTCTTGTGGTAAAAACATGTTTACATAAACATTCAGACAGTATGGGATTGGCATATAAATAGACTGAAAAGAAAATGGAGACATGCATAAGCAGGCGTTGGCTTACAGCACAAGGCCTGCCCGTGTTACAGGTGGTGCCAGGCAGACACTGGGCCTAATCAGTACTTCCTACCGAAGCTAATGGTCATGAGTCAACAATGCTGTAGTTAACATCTTTCCCCCATTTTCCTCCCGCCTCTTCACTTCCCGGTCTCTTAAACAGAATCCTCTGGTAAGAACCCACACGTTTATAATATTTCATCTTCCTCTGTCACCCTATTAATAGGTGGGGGCCTGCCAAATTTTGATACTCATCTGACTTTTTGATGCTGGGCAGGAGATAGGGGAGCCATGTGGTTCCTCTGGGGACAGTGAATCCATTTTATTTAGATCCTCAGAAGCTCATGAATACTGTGATTCAGGCTTTGAGTTAATAAAGAAAAAAGTGACAATAATATCCCAGGGCAATACCGCCACAGTGTATTTCTTTCTTATTCCTCCTGATCATAGTCCCTTCTATCTGGCTATGGCTGTGGAAGAAGATTTAACCAGAGCCTGCTGACAGAGGTCCCCTCATTTGCATCTGCAGCTCATGAACAAAACCACTAGAGAGTGACGTGGAGATGCTTAAGCCCCAGGTTCTCTGGGTTCTGCACCCCGTCAGAGCCAATAAGCCTTCCTAAGTTCCTGAGCCCCCATATGTATGTCAGCTTGTTCTGCTGGGCTGCTGAAAGCTATGCCACTGGTATTTCAGATACCAGCAGTGTCACTCACAGTGGATAGGTTTCTGTTGAGCTTCCAGACCAAAACAGATTGGGAAGAAAGAGGCAGCAGCCCTCTCCCAAAACAATTAGCCATGAAAAACTCTATGAATAGCAGAGAAATACTATCAGAAATAGTGCCAGAGAATGAGCCCCCCAGGATAGAAGGCATTCAAAAGACAACTGGGGAATGGTTGTCTCCTTAAAGAAGAGTTGATTTTAGGAATGTAGTAAAGTCCCTGGGACCTCCTTTTGCTGATGTAGCATGGCTCAAAATGAAAAGAAACATAGTGGCTCCAACATTGGGCTCAAACATAAAAAGATTGTGTGCATGGCACAGTGTCGGGTTGCACATTGGGTCACTATGAATCAGATCTGACTTGAGGGCACCCAACAACAAGGAGAAAGAAGTTCACGAGGTCCAGACTAGTTTCTGTTCCCTTCACGACCCATGAACACCAAGGCTTCATGGCTGCCAAAGGGAACGAGGGTATCCAAGCACCAAGATCACTACAGAAAAATGACACACTGAGTAAGAAAAGAAGAACAAAACCTTTCCTTCTGCCTGTGTGCTTCCTTTGCCTCCCTGATGTCACACAGCACCCAAGTCCATCTCCTTCCAGAACTTTCTCTGCTTTCTATCTGTAAGGTCCGCCATACCCACAGCCTCCCCTCTGGGTGCTTGGTTGGTGAAAAGTCTTATCCCTGTATAAAGGATACTATGCCTTGCTCAATGTCACAAGGGTACTTAAACGCCACAAAGTCCAGTGTCCTTGATGTCGCCTAAGGATGTCTTTGCTTCAGAATTCAGCAGCTACCTGTGATAAGCTTGTCAGAAAAAAAAGAAGATGCTGAAGACGATGGAAGAGACGAGAGTGCTCCCCTTTCTTTCTCTCCCAGGAACGCTCAGCTGAGCTGGTTCTCTTTGACCAAATCTTCCTCCCATACCCAGGAGGCACTGAGTTACATAAGTGGTCCATGGGCCTCCTTTGGCCTGCATTGGCTGGTAGAACATGACAGGGGCCTGGCCAGTTAACGTAGGCCCCTCCTGAGGCTCCTTGGTTGCTAAGCAAGTGATTCATTTTAGGTAGTGGGACAAAACATAGTCTGGGGACTTGTATTGCCAACAGAGGGCAGGCTGTTAGCAGGGGTGCCTGATGTAGGTTGTGGGACTCCTAAACAGTTGAAGGCAGTAAAGGCCAAGAGAAGAAAAGCATTCAGACCCTCTGTGGGTCAGAGAAGGGCAGAGATGCAAATAGGCTTCAAAGAGTGAGGTGAGCCACAGTGCTACAGAGATAGGCATGTGCAGTGCACAGGCCTGGACAGAGACCTAAAGAGTCCACTAAGAATCCAGGTATACCTGCCTGAGAGCAGCTAAAGATGGGTCAAATGCTCAGAGCTGAATCCACCCAGTCACTTTCTGCCTCAGGCCAGGACTCAGAACACAGCCTGCAGTGGGGAGATCTCTGCTCTTGCTCAGGGTGGAGGGCAGGCAAAGACATCCAAAAGCCAGATGGGACTTTGTGACATTGGCCTCCCAGGCCAGGTTCTGCTCATCAATGCCCAAATGAGAGCAGCTGTGGGTCAACAGGTCTTGTCAGTACCCATGGGTTTTCATTGACTCATGTCTTAGACATCTGCACAGAAAGGTCAAGGGCTAGGTGAGCAATCATGGCTGAGCTAACCCCTCAGTCTCAGCCATTGATCCTCACCCTCAATATTCACAATTGTCTCTCTATCCTATCCAAATATGATTCAGACTTCGGGACAAAAGATGTTCCTGCTGAAGTTTGTGAATAATCGACTTAAATAGCTGAGGCTTTCAGAACCTGACATAAAGAAGAATGTAAACAAAGGCTGACCTCCTGGCCCAAGAGCCATCCCCTGGGGTGCTGCTCTGGGGAGAGGCATGGATACTAAGAAAGGGGGTCTCTCCTCCTCCTGTGAGAGCTCAGAGCCTCCCACAGACCAGAGGTTCACAGGCTCCAGGCTGCAGCCTGCCAATTTCCAGTTCTAGGCTCTGGCCCCAAGAGTCTGATTCTGTAAGATGTGGCACAGAGGCAGGAAGCTTCCTGGGGCCAACTCACCAATGAGCCTGGCAGAGGTGGAGAAGCCTTAACCTCCAAGTATGGTTGGTGGACTGTAGGCAACAGCATCATCAAAAAAGCTTAACAGAAATGCAGACTTACTCCAGACCTATGGGATCACAGCCTGCATTTAACAAGATCACCAACCATTTTTGTGCACCTTGAAGTTTGAGAAGCACTTTGGCCAGAGCACACTGAGAGCCCCCTGGAATCCTCTCTGGCCCCTGATTTTCCCTGACTGTATTTGTGACTCTACCCACTTTGATTCCACCTCCCTGAGAGGCATCATCCACCTGAATATAAATACAATTGTTCTCCTGGACTATACAATCTCATAGGGAGAAATGTACATACACACAATTAAGGGAACTGATGTGATAGGACCACCCCCCTGCAAAGTGGGGAGCACAGCAAGTCAATCTGAGGGCAAGAGAACCAGAATTGAAAATACACACAGACAGACACACACAGACACACACACACAGACACACACACACACACACACACACACACACACACACGCTCACAGAATTCAGCAAAGAAAACAACAATCATTAATCTGAACATTTGTTGGGCATGTGCTTATGTGCCAGGCCCTGGGGGAATGACAACTGCCATCATTTAATGCCTTTTGGTTGACAAAATATGTTCACTCCATTCTCTTGCTGAACTGTACATGCAACAGAAACTCAACAAACCAATGAGAAAGAAAGCATGAGTGTCATTTTACAAATGAGGAAAGGCTCAAAGAAGCTAAGTAACTTGCCCAAGATTGAGAAATTGTGTTTGAATTGGGATCTTTCTCTTTTGGCATTCTCCCTCTCACACCCAATGTGAGCAATCTGTTTGCTGTACATACATGATTGTTTGAATAACACCCCTGGAGTTATGTCTGCCTTTTCTACAGTTATGAGTGTTCACTATGGAGTGTCTGTAGCTGTACCACCCTGGTGTCTGATCTCATCAGATCTCAGAAGCTAAGCAGGGTCAGGCCTGGTTAGGACTTAGATGGGAAACCACCTGGCAATACTGGGTACTGTAGGCTTGGGAGAAGGACCCGGCAACCCACTCCCAAAATAATCAGCCATCAGAAACCCTATGAATAGCAGAGAAGCACTGACAACAGTGCCAGGCATAGCACAGTTTCAGGTAGTGTTTTGGTCTGCTATATATAGGGTTGCTATGATTTGGACTTGAGTAGATGGCTCCTAACAACAACAGATGTGAAGAAGCACCAGAGTCAGCTGCCATGAATTTCCATCAAATAGAGCCACTCATTTTGAATTAAAGGTGATCCTAAGCACACCCATGTTCACACTAGAAGTATTCACCACAGCTAAAATGTAGAAGCAACTCAACTGCCAATAGACAGATAAATGGATAACAAAAATATGGTATATGCATGTGATGGAATATTGTTGAGACTTAAAAGGGAAAGAAATTCTGGCATAGAATAGAACTTGGATTAACCTTGAAGACATTACACTAAGTCAAATAAGCCAGACACAAAAAGACAAGCACTATGATTCCATTGACATGAGGTACCATGATCAAAATCATAATCAGAAAGTAGAATAATGGTTTCCAGGGTCTGGGGGAAGGGTGGAGGAATGGAGAGCTGTTGTTTAAGGGATATAGAGTTTCAGGTTTACAAAATGAAGAGTTATAGAGATGTATGGTGGTGATAACTGCACAGATACTATGAAAGTATTTAATGCCACTGAACTATAAACTTAAAAATGGTTAAGATGGCAACATTTATGCTTGTAGATTTCACAGTTTTAAAACAGTGTCTGTGAGGAGGGAATGTAAGTAGAATCTAAGCCACTTCTTATGCAAAGGTAAGGTCTTGGATTTGGAGTTTATGTCTGAGCCACCAATGATGGTGTAATGACCATCTGGACTAGACACAAATATATTATCTTGACCAAATAAAAGACTCAGAAGCAGAGTTATGCAGGTCATCACTCTGAATTGTCAGTGGTCATCACTCATCAATGATAATTCTTAAAGGTGGAGGAACAATAAAATGCTTCCAGAACTAACAAAAGTAAAATTAAATGAAAAAATGAATGAAGCCTCAACACGGCTGAATCATCAGAGCCAGCATCTGAGAGTGAAGATCCTGAAGGATCAGGGTTGGAGAGGTTTCTGGGAGCTTGATTTTGCTCAAAGGTCTTCCAGGGAGAATTGAGGGTCTTCATTCTGCCTTCTGACCCTCATCCTCAATGCTGAATCAGCAACTGCTGATTCTCCTGCAACTGCACCTAGTTACAGCATCTTCACATGGATCCTGGAGCAATGACAATGACCATGTGTGATGTGTCACAGCCTATAAGGCATCTTCATGTACCACCCAATATTCAGGAAAACTGTGTACTCATGTGATTCTTGCCTGCAGCCATAGCCCTGTGGCATCTGATCCCGTCAGATCTCGGAAGCTAAGCAGGGTCGAACCTGGTTAGTACCTGGATAGGAGACCGCCTGGGAACACCAGAAGCTGTAGGCTTGGGAGAGGGACCTGGCAACCCCCTCCCAAAAATCAATCTGCCATTGAAAACCCTATGAACAGCAGAGAAGCACTGACAATAGTGTTTCCGCTGTTGTACAGAGGGTCGCTATGAGTCGGATACCGACTCGACTGCACCTAACAACAACAACAACAATGTGATTCTTATCTCTACCAGGTTTACAGATGGAAAAACAGAGACTCAGTGCAGTCAAGTTGTCTGTCTAAGGAGTGACCAGAAGGTTGACTCTCAGGACCGGCATCTAGGTCCAATCTCTGTGTTTGGCACCCCCATGGCATCATGTGGCCCTGCAAGGAGGATGTCCTCAATGGCCACAGTTGGGGTGCCTCACATACTATAAGCAGCCTTAGTTCCTGCCTCAGTGCTTGTCTGATGAACATGCAGCATGATGCCACCCCAATAAAGGGAGTGTTGTTAGGGAAGATTAATTCACTAATGAATACAAGGCCTCCAGAAAGCCAGAGCATGAAACAAATACCCATGCTGTCGGCTTTGCCTCTCTGCTGCAGAATGAAAAGTACCACAGGCCCCCATTGTCCTTGGATAATAGGTTTGACTGGGTGCAGGGCAGGAGGAAGGGGATTCTGTCAGGAAAAACAATGCCAGGCTGTTCCCACAGCACAGGCTGGGGAAGGGAGAGCACATTGGGGCTTGAGTCTTCCCAGAGAAGCTGTGTACCTTCGCCCCTGCACTTCTCTCCCCATAACCCCCACCAGAAACACACACACAGATGCAGCAGGTACACACACATACACATACTCCCTTACTCAGTCCAACCCTTGCCCTAGAAAGGGTACCACCCACCCACCAAAGGGCCTCTTATGAATGGAGCAAAGATAATTCCAATCTACCAACAAGTTTGGCCTGGAAATGGATTCCCTTCCTTAGAGGAATATTTGTACTCACAGGTTTATTCCTTGTAGACCACCCCCATGGTGACTGAGGGACCACGCAGCAAATACTCAGGCTCAGTCTGGTTAATTCTAGCTTTCTACTTGGGCTGCTATAAGAAAATACCATAGATTGAGCACCTTAAACAATAAATATTGATTTTCTCACAGTTCTGGAGGCCAAAAGTCTGAGTTCAAGGCATCAATATGGTGAGGCCTCTCTTCTTGGCTTGTAGATAGCTACCCTCTTGCTGTGTGCTCACATGGAGAGAGTTAGCTATGGTGTTGCCTTGTCTTCTCACACAGGCACTAATGCCATCATAGTCAAAGGAAAATTTAAAGAGAAAGGAGACCAGCAATGGGGGGAGGGAGAACTCCAGTAACAATAGGGGTCCTACGCTCATGACTCGTCTAAATCTATCTCCTCTAGAAGGTCTAACCTCCAAATATCATCACATTGGGGTATAGAGCTTCAACATAGGAATTTGGGGAGATATGAGCATTTAGTCCATTAAAATAGCAAACATTTCAAAGGAACACAGAGTTGTTCATGAATTCTATGCATCAGGAGTTTGGACAGTGTCTGAGATATGAACTGGGAAGACCAGGACATCCAGGAGTGACTCAGATGTCTGAAGGCTGGGAAAGACAGATCTACAGTAATTCATTTTCAATAAGATTTCTTCACTCACATTCTTCTTACCTGGGCTGGGATGGCTAAAGATCAGCTGAGCTGGGACTGTCACCTACGGCAAAAACAGGTGTCCTTGCCATGTGCTCTGTGCTTCTTACTGCCTAAGTGGGGAGTTCTGAGAATGAGCTTCTGTGAGGGAACAAGGGTCCCAGGAAACCATCTTCAGAAGTCATATCATTCCTCTCTCTCTCTCTCTCTCCTCGTCCCCTCCCATGGTACTAAGGGGTTGAACTTTGGGCTTCACACAGGATTTTGCAAGTGCTCTACCACTGAGACATACAACCAGCCCATTTTTTACTTTTATTTTGAGACAGAGTCTTGCTCAGTTACCTAGTCTGCCTCTGACTTCAAACTAGCAATCTTCCTGCCTCTGCCTCCAGAGTTGCTGGGATCACAGGTATGTGCCAACACGCCCAGTTACTCCTGCTTTTCTCAATGGGAGATGCAAAGGAAGGCTGCCCAATGCAAAGGAAGGAGACAGAGACTCTTTCTCAATGGAAAGAGTGTCAAGGACTTTGGGGCTACATTTCAAAACTACCATTGGGAATGATTGCAGGGTTTGGTATAGGGTGGGTTCTATAGTTTGGATGTCCCCCAAAGCTCCATGTGTTAAAGTCTTGGTTCCTAGGGTGGTACTATTGGGGAATGGTGGAATCTTTAAGAGATAGGTCCTAATGGAAGGTTTTTAGGTATCCTGGAGGCATGCCCTCAAAGTGGATTGTAGGAACCCAGCCCCTTCTTTTCCTCTTCTGCTCCGTGATCATAACCTGAGTTCTGTTCCATCACACATTCCCTCCATGACATGCTGCATCATCATAAGCCCAAAGCAACAGGCCAGCCAATCAGGGACTAGAACCCCTAAAACTGTGAGCCAAAACAGCCTTTCTCTTTTCATCAGTTAATTATTTGTTCTGGTGATGGAAAGCTGACTAATATAACTGGGTTTGAGAACTTTAGTCCTAGATGCTCACCCCAAGACTTTATGGGAGAGACAATTCAGAGCATTCCAGTACTCTGGATTATGCCATTTTAAATCTCTTAAAGCATAAGCATAGGGTCTTTGAGGAACCTAGGTCCTTGTCTTTATTTCTTCTTCTTCTTCTTCTTCTTTTTTCGTTACTGGAGTTTGAACCCAAGGCCTCACGCTTACACACTTTGCAAGTGAGCTTGCACCACTGAGCTGCCACCTCCAGCCCATTTTTTAACTTCTTTGAGACATAGTCTCACTAAGTTTCCCAGACTGCCTCTGATCTCAAACTTGAGATCCTCCTGCCTCTGCCTCCCGAGCCACTGGGATTACAGGCTTGAGCCACTGCGCCCGGCCCCTTGTCTTTATTTCTAAGACCACGAGGCCTGCAGCCATAGCACTGTGGCATTGGAATCTGTCAGATCTTGGAAGCTAAGCACAGTCGGCCCTGGTTAGTACTTGGATGGGAGACCACCATCCAAGTACTGGGAACACCAAATGCTGTAGACTTGGGAGAAGGCAGCCCACTCCCAAAAATCAATCCACCATTGAAAACCCTATAAACAGCAGAGAAGCACTGATAATAGTGTTTCGCTTATTGTGCATAGGGTCCCTATGATTCAGATACCGACTGGAGAGCACCTAACAACAACAACAAGACCAAGAGAGGCTTCTTGATATATCCAATGTCACACAGCTGTTAAGGGACTCAGCCAGTGTTCAGGAAGAAATCTGCTACGCTCACCCTTTGTTACCCACATGCTGGCTGCCATGGGAGCGGTAGCTGCCTGTTTCTTTCTATCAAGGTAACAAATCCACCTTTAGAGCTGGGTAACCAGGCGTGAAGCAGAATCTTCCAGCCTCTTCCCTGTAGTGGGAGGAAACAGGGGCCCTGGTAGCCAGGGGATATTCCGCACCTGAGGAGGCTGTGGGCTGGCAGGCAAAGGTGAGAGGGTCAGCCAGCCCCCAGCCCCTCAACCCTCCAGGGTGGGTCTGTGATGGGCAATCGGATAAACACATTTGGAGCAGGATGCGTGTGCAGCCAAGTGCGTGCACATTTTTAAACATACATTTCACATCCATATGCAGATCCCAGTGACATGTGACAAATAGGCAGTGGCCTCCAGGAGCTGTTCTCCAAAGAGGCACTTATTCCATTTGACTCCAGGCATCCAAGCCTCAACAGATGCCAGAATTCAGACAGGCGGTGGGAAGCAGGCTTCAATTACTGCGAGAAAACCCGAGTTAGACAGCAGGAAGAACTTCTTTCACACCAGCTTTTTTTCCAGCAGGTTCTTTTGCAATATGGTACACAGACTCAACGTAGACACTTAGATAAATAAGAGTGCTCTCTGGAGAGATGGAGAAGGGATTCAGTTGATAGAAACTGGGCTTTTAGCTCATACCCAGATTTTCTGGAACACAATTATTGCACTATAAGACTGTCATCCTGATAAAGTACTTTTGGCTTAAATGAAGGTCCTATGTCTTTTTTTTTTTTTGGAAAGCAGACAACATTTTAAGGAGTGTAATATGAAGGCTTGAACTTGAAAAGCTGAGAACTGGGGGCTTGTCAACCTTTTACAAAGGCATCTGTGAGATGGGAAGAGACGGGAAATTATATAAATATTACCCGCTATGTACCAGACCTTTTTTGTCCTCTTTATTTGCAGTACTTGGAGGTTGAACCCAGAGCCTTGCACATTTTACAAGTGCTCTACCACTGAGCTGTACCCCTAGTCTTTTGTTTGTTTGTTCTGAGACAGGGTCTCGCTAAATCATGCAAGCTGGCCTCGAACTTGCTGTCCCTCTCCCTTCACCTCCCAAGTCACTGGGGTTATGGGTGTGCACCATGGCACCTGGTTGTCTGTTTTAGGGGGAAGAGGCTGGGAGGAATAGTACTTTTACTGGAAAATCATTCACATGTCATATAACTCCACCTCTTAAAGTATATAATTCAATGCAGTTTAGCATATTCACATAGTTGGCAGTCATCACTGTAATCAATTTTAGATCATTTTCATTACCCAAAAAGAAATGAAACTTCATACTCTTTGGTAATCTTTCCCTACTTCCCCCAAACCAGTCATCTTAATAACCATTAATCCACTTTCCTGTCTATCTCTTGACCTATTCTGGACATTTCAGGTAAATGAGCTCATATAATAAGGGATCTTTTGAGATTGGTATATTTCACTTAGCATACTGTTTTCATGATCATTCATGTGTTAGCATGTACCAGCACATTAGTAATTCAATCCTTTCCATAAGCATTCATAGAAATGTGGATAATGTTTTTATTTCTCTTGGATATATATACTTAGGACTAGAATCTCTGGGTTTTATGAGAACTATACATTAAACTCTTTCACAAACCCAAATTGTCTTCCAAAGTGCCTATAGTATTTTGCATATACCTCAGACATAGATGAGGGTTCCAGTTTCTCCACTTTGTTCTTACCTATTTTATTTGGATTTATTTATTTATTTAGACAGAGTCTCGCTGTGTAGCCCAGATTGACTTGGAATTCACTATGTACCACAGGCTAGCCTCCAACATATGTTGATCCTCCTGTTTCAGCCTCTCGAGTGCTGGGATTATAGATGCGCACCACCACAATGCCTGGCTCTTATTCTGTTTTTGCTCACAGATGTCATAGTGGGTGTGCAGGCACTTTTCCTACACTAGCTTACTCAATCCTTACAACATCACAAGACTGCCACAGAGCAGGTGTCACCATGCCAGCTTACAGATCACAAAACTGAGGCTGGAGGAGGTGGATTCACTTACCTGCCAAAGGCTGCCCATTGGTAAAGGGGTATGAAGATTTGCTGTAAACTCTTCCTCCCTCTCATGTAAAGTATGACATCTCCCAGCCTTTGTATTCCACATGGGCCCTGGGCTATCACAAGCGGGAGTGGTAGCCTGCATGTTCTGTCCAAGCTCCCTTTCCTCCCCTGAGGTAGGCCACCCACTTCTGGTGGTGTGCGTTCTTTCTCTTGAGTAGGGCAGGAACCCAGGCTGCCAGGAAATAAACAGACCTGCGTCTCTGCCTCTGCTCTCCATTGGTGCCTGGGCCTGATCCAGCCTAGACACAGATCCACTGGACTGCAGGCAGTTCAGTCTCCATTTCACCCACCTATGGGGTGCACAAAACTCTTGCCCCACCCATCAGTGGCCTCAAGGACACCCACATCAGACTCACAAGACATGTCTCTTCAGTTCAAGGAATTATAGTAAGTATAACCCTAAACACCTGGCAGTCCCTGACACTCACTGAGCTGGGACCTTGGTCGTAGGCTGGTCTGTGCAGCTTTCTCATGGCCAGTGACCTCCCTCTGCCCACCCCACTCCGCTTGCTCCTCCCCTACCCCACCACCCAAGAAGATAAATGGTGCCTGGATCCATCAGGTGTGTTGTATTTACACGAGCCACATTGCTCCTTATTCTCCCTCCATTGTTCTTTGATGTATGACAAAACTCCCAATTTGTCAAATGCTTAACAGCAGTCAGGATAATCTATTCTCCACACATTCACAGAGCTTTTCATTTTGCACAACTGTCACTGAGAACAGTTTATGAATTTTCTGTCTTGAGGAATCTGAGAGAGTGGGGAGAGGAAGCAAAACCATAAGTGCACCTCTCTTCTCCTGTGAGTCACAGCCTCAGCTCAGTGGAGAGGAGACAGAGCAGCACCTGAGCCCCCTTTTATATCCCTCGGAATCACATTTGGCACTTAGGCCCATTTTCCATACGAGTCTCTGGATGCTTTTCTGTTTGTATCAAGTCCCTCCCCATGTTGTGCAAGTAAAGATACAGTGTTTCCCTTCTCCCAGGGACCCTGCATGTAGAGCCCAAAGGAGGCAGCTCCAGGGACTTGAGAGCAGACACCCTGTCTGCGCTCAGACACCAGCTTGCCTCCCTGGCTGACCTTCAACAGACCCGAATGCAAACCCAGAAGCCCTCAGCTTTTAAAAAAATTATATCTTGAGAAATATACATTGAATTATCTTTAATAGCAATAAAAACTAAAATCAGTCTAAGCTTCCAAAGAGAGGAAACCAATTAAATAGAGTATAATAAACCCATATGATACATGTGGCGCATACCTCTGAAATAGTGTTTCAGTGGCAGAGGAAAGGGCTCAGGATATGTGAACTGAAGCTAGTTTCAAAACTGTATTTACAGTATGATTCTGATTTAGTAAATGTATGCATGTATATGGATGCATGCATAGGGAAAAAAAGACCAGATGGATAAATACCCTAAATGTTAAAACTCAAGAGATTATCTGCTTTTTAAAACGATATGTGCTTGCATATACTTTCCAAGTTTTCCTCAATGAAGGAAAAAGTTCTTCTTTAAAATACTATGTTTTAGAAAGTTGTTTTTGCCTAACGCTATCGATTCATGGATTGCTTTGAAAACTTTAAAGGAGCAGAAAAAGGCCAGTTGTACAGTAAACAGAATTTACAGCCCAGTGGCTTTCTGACAGTGAGCGCTTTTTCATTCACACTGGGTGACATGATACTGAACAGCAGCTGTCCATATGATTTTAATCACAGTAACTTTTGAAACCACAGCCTGCTTTCCCCCTTATTTTATTCCATTAAAAAGCTGTCTCTCGAAGCTAATGAGCAAATTCTCCAAGTGCTGGAACCTAGGAAATGCTGAATCACGGGGTGAATAGCCCATTAAATCCATACTAGTTATGCAGTCCTTTGAAGACTCTCATAGCTCAGCTCAGTTGAAAGTCCCTCTGAGAATATATGGGGTCTGTGGTTATCATATGTAAATGGAAGCCGGGGCCTCACACCCAAGGGTGATTTGCAAATACCATGGCTCTGATCTAAGGTGCAGCTCTAATCCGAGGTGTAACACAGTGATCGCTCTAGCAAGAACCCAGAGGCCAAGATTAACCTCTACAGGAAAATCCTGAATAGGGTTGAGACTTTCCAAGAAACTGAGATCCTCTGAATTACTCATAATTACAACTGGGGAGTTAAAAGGAAATTCCAGCACCAAATCCTTTCGTCCTTCCTTGTTCTTTCCATTTTTTGTCCTCTTCTGTGTTAGCCCCTTTCCTTACCCACTTGTGATTCCTTAGACTATCTCTTCAATAAGACTTTTAGAATGTGTTCTCAAAATGTTTGCCACAAGTCCTTCACAACCACTTGAAGGGGAGGGGGGAGGAAGGAAAATCAAAAAGTCCCCACTCCTTGTGTATTCGTTTACTTTTTGTTAGGTGCTGTCGAGTTGGTGTCTGACTCTATGTATAACAGGTGAAACACTATTGTCATTGCTTCTCTGCTATTCCTAGAGTTTTCAATGGCAGATTGATTTTTGGGAATGGGTTGCCGGGTCCTCCTCCCAAGCCTATAGGATCTGGTATTCCCAGGTGGTCTCCCACCCAAGTACTAATTAGGCCTGACCCTGCTTAGCTTCCGAGATTTGACAGGATTGGATGCCACAGTGCTACAGCTGTAGGGTTCATTTACAAGAGCTGCCATAATAACGCACCAGAACCTGGGAGGCTTAAACACCAAGAATTGTTACTGTCTCACAGTTCATGAAGCTGGAAGTCCAAGATCAAGGTGTCAGCAGAGCTGGTTCCTTCTAAAGGCCGTGAGAGAGAATCTGTCCCATGCCTGTCTTCTGGCTGCTGATGGTTTGATGGCAATCTTTGGTATAACTTGGCTTGTAGAAGTACCACCCCAATATCTGTTCTCATCTTTCCATGGCATTCACCCTGTGTAGATATATGTCTCTATGTCTAAATCTCGCTGCTTTATCAGACACCAGTAACATTAGATTAGCGCTCACCCTAACTAGTTTATTTTTATTAAATTATATCCACAATGCCCCTTTTTCCAAATGTGGTCACATTCTGAGATCCAGGAGTTAGGACTTTAACATTCAAATTGTTTTGGAGGTGAGGTGCAATTCAACCCATAATACTCTGCCAGCCCAACAAACAACTTTCTTTGACTCTGTTCCAACAAGGCCAAGTCCTACTAGAGAAAATTGTGTTAGCTCACAGAGTGACAGCACAGGCTTCAAAGTCTGCTGTGCTAATCCTTTCCCACCCCACCCCACCGTCACCTCCCCCTCCCATCTTCCTTTGCTGCTTTTTCTGCTTTCTACTATGCTCTTGAATCCTCTCTATCCCCTGACTTGAGGAGATTATCTTACCTCCTGCTTCATAGAAGCAAAAAGAGACCATGCCAAAGGAATGTCTAACCACCTGCCCTGAAGCCTATACCTCCACGTGCATCCATTCTTTCCTCCTTCTGGGTTGTCATTAAGCCAAAGGCCTTGCCCACACCTATCACCCCTCCTGATGGTGTGTGCCACCTTCCCCTCTCCACTGGCTTCTTCCCATCAGCCTTTAAACATGCCCAAATCTTTTCTGCCATAAAGAGCAAAATCTCTTATTTCCACATCCCTCCAAACTCTCCTCCCCCGTAACAGCTACACTGTTGAAAGAGCAAAACAAAGATAGCTCTGCTTTTCCTGTCCTCAAACCCATTCCATTTGACTTCTACCCTCACTTATATTGTAACATCTCCTGCCATGGACACCCCTGCTGCTCAACTAATGGCTTCTTTAGGTCCTTTCCTTAAGGGGCTACTCAGCAAACATGGAATGACCTTGACCACTTCCTCCTTAAATAAAAATCCCATGGCCTGCACATAATCCTACAGCTTCCTGGTTTTGCTTCATAGTTTGTTTGCTGTCTTCTCATTCTGCCCCTATATGTGCCCATATGTTCAATGTTTGCAGTCCTTGGTGTTTGTACTAGATCGTTCCCCTCCCTTTCCAATCTGGTTAAACTACTACCTAGATCCTCATGATTCTCAAGGCTCTACTTCCAGTCGACCTCTCCCTCCCACAGGCCAGGTGTCCATGATCCTATTATCACATCCCTCTTGAATGACCCACATTCAACAATACTTATGAAAAAGGACAGTCAACCAGTTTTAGAGTCAATATGACCTCAGGAAGGTCAAAGATCCTGTTGGCAGGGAAAAGAAAAACGGGCAAAATGAGGCCTATGGATAGTTAGCTGAAAAATTTCATACTTCATTAAAAACTACTCTCAAATTCAAATTTCCTTGATTCTTTGCTACCCCTTTTATATGTCCACATCCTAAAGGACGAGGTTCTCCTTAACAGAAATAAATTTGAATGTGCTTCTACCTTAGAAAATACATTCTTCCTCTTCTAACATCCTAGTATATGGAAACCAACCATTGAAAATTATGGGACTATCATTGAATTGTATAATGCTAGTTTAGAGTGGATATTGCTTTCTCTATATAGACTCACAATTTCAAGAACTGCCTTTATATTAAATTATGCTTCCCACTATCCACTCAGCTTGGTCTTTGGCCCCATTGTTGGGTAGAATTATACTTACTAGTAATAGTATATTAAATAGAAGCCAGTTTAGAATGACAAATATCAAAATAAAAAACAAGATTAGAAACAGAAAATTTAAAGGCTTCAAAATCTATATTCACCTGGAGAAAAAGCTGCTTATGAAGGAGACTACCTCATATTAGTAATAAAACAAAATAAAATTCTTGGATCTTAGAGAATATATAGTCCAGCACCTTCATTGTCAAAACAAGGATACTGAGGCCTAGGAAGAAGGGTTAAACTCGCTCACAGGTAAACTCTTGGAAAGGTGATGATTCTATGATTCTATCAGGATGTGAGGCCTGGGAGACATGGCTTTATTCCGAGGGCCTTGGAGTTCTTAGAAATTTGGCAGAGCATATCTTCTCCCACCCATCAGGATCTTGGCATTCTCACTTCCTCAATGTGTTTCTTTTGGAACACTTGTTCCAGAACATTCCGTACTCATATTTCAGCAAGATCCCCTGATCCTCCTGGATTCTACATTCAGCCTTACACCTTCTCTTAGACTAATCAGAGTCCCACTGGCTCTGTAGGATTGTTCCAGTCTGTTTTCTTCCCCCAATTCTGTTACAACTAGACTTACCCAACAGCATTTTAGGAACTCTGCAAAGAACCCTGGGCTCATGCCCTCCTAGGCTTTGATCCAGCTCCACCTGCAGATTGACCAAGAAGTGATAGTTGTTTGGAAATCTTAATCATGCCAAACAAAGAGTGAAGGAAAAAAGCAAAGCGAAAGAACAACAACAGTAACCTCTGCAAAGCAGAGATTATGATTCCCTTGCATGAAGCTGTGACTGGTGCCAGGCACTGTCCTAGGTACTGATATTAGCAGTGTCTCACTTAATCTCCCAGCCTTTAATAGAATCCTGCACTGTGAAATTTGCACAGGGGCCAAATGGAAACAAGGTATTATTTATAATAATTGTCTCGCCATTATCCATTCACTTGGCACTGCCTGGAATAATATGATGGGCCTTTATGCTATTCACAGCCTATAAAAAGTAGTTCTGTTGTGATTCAACATATAGTAATCTCCATTTTAAGGGGACAATAGAAACACTCAGCCATTATTCATCTCAGAGCCCTAAATGGCAGAGAATTCCTTTATCATGAACATAATGTTAAAACCACATGAGTGATTAATATTGCAAGTAGCCCAATATATTTATCGAGGCGCTCACACTACTGAAAAAAAGCACAAATGATTTTTAAAAGCCGTATCAGGTAAAAGGCTAGTCTCAAGCATCACGCTGAGGGAACTAAGTCGAAGCACAAACTATTCCAGAACTACTTAAGTTAAAAGAAGAATGGGGTCAAGACTCTTCGTCCTTATAACCTACCTAAGTTCTGAAAAAAGCAGACAAAGGAGAAAGACAAAGCATGTTCAGAAACCTGGATTTGAGGGGATGGTGTGAAACATGGCAGCAACTGCAAATCAGAGTGGATTAATAATCATTAGTGGTACATGCCCCACCTATTTGGTGTTCAGTGAGCTATTCATTCATTTACTCCCCACTATACTTCACAAAGTATTGGAGGCAGCCTAGGAAAAGAACATGCTACAAAGGCAACAAAATGTAAAGAAGAAGAAAGGATCAGGACCATCCTAAAGAGACCTACAAGAGCACACAACTGCTGACCATAGGTCCTCCACAGGTACCACAGTCAAAGCTCAGATTTGACTTGAAGCTTCCAGGTGGCCAAAGACTGCCTCCTGGTCCATCTACAGTCTAGAAGGCAATCATTCAAACAGAACAAGGAAACACTGCCTGGTTTAAAGTCAGGAAAGGTGTGAGTCTGGGCTGTATCCTTCAACCGTACCTCTTCATTATCTATGCTGAGCAAATAATCTGAGAAGCTAGACTTTATGAAGAAGAACACAGCATCAGGAGTAGAGGAAGACTCATTAATACCCTATGTTATGCAGATGACACAACTTTGCTTGCTGAAACCGAAGAAGATTTGAAACATATACTGATGAAGATCAAAAAACACAGCCGGATGGCACCTCAACATTAACAAAACAAAAATGCTTACAACTGGGTCAGTAAGAACTTCATGATAAATGGAGAAAAGATTGAGGTTGTCCACAATTGTGCTTTACTTGGTTCTATAATCAACAATCACAGAAGCAGAAGTCAATAAATCAAAAGACACATTGTATTGATAAAAGCTATTGCAAATTACCTCTTTAAGTGTTGAAAAGTAAAGATGTCACATTGAAGATAAAGGTGCACTGACTCATGCCATGGTATTATCAGTTGCATCATATGCTTGTGAAAGCTGGATGTTAAATAAGGCAGATAGGAGAAGAATTGATAGTTTTGAATGTTGGAGATGAATATTGAATATACCATAGACTGTCAAAAGAACCAATAGATCTTTGCTAGAAGTACAGCCAGATTGCTCCTTGGAAGCAAGGATGACTAGACTATGTCTCATATATTTTGGACATGTTGTCAGGAGGGACCAATCCACGGAGAAGGACATCATGTTTGGGAGAAAGGCAGGTCAATGAAAAAAAGGAAGACCCTCACTAGATGGATTGACATAGTTGCTGCAACAATGGGCTTAAACATAGAAAAGATCATGTGCCTGGCACAGTGTAGAGGAGTGTTTTGTTACACTATACATAGGGTTGCTATGAGTCAGACCTGACTTGACAGCATCTAAGGATAACAACAACAGTGGCCAAAGGGAAAAGGAGACAGAGTCAGTTATGGGCTTCTCTTTAAGAAGAGACAGTGAAGCATTTTTCTTTCAAAGCAGGGCAAAAAGGTGAATGGTGACACAGTGCCTCATTTATAATGGAAAATGAGAAGCCTATTACACTATATTAAGATGGACCAGGGAATGTGGCACAGGACTTAGGTTCTGCAGCTGAAAGTCCCCACTATGAGGTCTAGCTTATCCCTTCACAACTCCAGCATCCTGGAGAAGATTCCTAATTTCCCTGAGGCACGTTATGGATATCATGTCCCTCTACAGCTCCTGGGCTGCTCATCTGTCTTGAATAGCCACAGCACGGCCCCTTCATCCTCAGGATTCCATGAGTTCAGAGTGAGGAACCTGAGGGTCCACACACTCACAAGGCCCATGAAGTCTTATGAAGACAGTTGGCCCTTTTGGGCATAGCCGGAGAACCAGGTCAATCTGCCATTAGTGTGCATCAGAGGAAAGAGCTGATTTCCCTCAATAGCCTAAGATGTGGGAAGCAGCCCCAATCTGGTGGTCTTGACTTAACCAATTTTCTATTACTTCTTGGGTTCCCAATCTACCAACAAAGGTGAAGGGAAACCTAAATCTCTTTATCAAAATCTCATCTCTCTGCCTGCAGAATACAATCTTTGATAAGGGTTCTCTGGATGACAATCATGTATTTATTCATTTAGATCAGCGTTATACATGATTATGGAATATTATCATCATACTGAGCCAAACTCATCTACTCCTGAACATAGTCAAAAAGCTCTTTTTCATCTTTTCAAAAAAATATTAAATGATGAATATACTGCTTGAACCAATGCCTTAAATGACCAGGCACATCTGTGAGATTCTATACAAGTAAGCTTCAATTTTTTCACACAATTTCACTTTTCTTCATGTTGTAATTCTTACAAAGCTCTGAATCCATTTAATCATACTGTTACTTATACATTTATCATAAAAAGTAGCACTCAGACTCAATTTGAATAGATGACATGTTTCTGAACAAAGAATCAGAGAGTGGAATACTGCAAAAAGGGTCTTTGTATTTATATTTGGGTTTATGCCTGTTCAGGCTCAACAAAATAATTCTATGTCCTATATTTTTTAAAAAGCTCCAATTTTCAGGCTTAGTTTTCAGTGTTGTGGGGTAATTTTATTTGCTTGTTTTCTGTGTTTTTGTCTTTTTAAAAAAAAGTATTCAAGCCAGGCAAGGTAGCACATGCCTACAGTCCCAGTTGTTTGGGAGGCAGGAGGATTATGAGTTTGAGGCCAGAGGGAGCCTGTATAACTTAGCAATATCCTGTCTCAAAACTAAAAATGGGGTGAGGGTGCAGCCCAGTTGTAGAGCACTTGTCAATTATGTATCAGGACCCCTAATAATAATAATAGTAATAATAATAATAGTAATAATGTCTTCATTAACATATGAGTTGCAAGCTGACAGTCTTCTTTAGACACAAAAATTAAAAGGTAGCTTGAGTATAACCTTCTTGATGGCTAGTAACAAGTGGCAGATATCTTTGTCATTCATTTAAATGTAAGCTTTTCCTTGGACATGTGTACATTATCATAGGCAAGGATCCACACATGCAGACTGCCCAAGGGACTGTTCAGACCTAAACACCTAAACCCCTAAAGATTCTGAGCCCTAGGAGCCCTTACAGCCCAAAGTTTTCATGTCAGCAAGACACCTGAGATTGGGAAGGAAGACAGGTGGGGTTGCCACAGGATCAGAACACAGGCAACTCTGGGGTCTCCATTTGCAGGATGTAATGATCTTCACAGATTCATGGAGAGCAGTTAGGAGGCTGAAGGAAGATGGGATGTCTCTGATTCTCAGAAAATAGCCATTGGATGGGATCCAGGAGAACACATTTTCATTGTGGTGGCCCAAGTCTCTGTAGCTTCCCTGGACAGCACCATTGTTCTTCACAAGGTGACAAGGCATAAGCCAGCTGCTTGATTAGCTCCATTCAGGACATGCAGTAGCCTTATGACTAGGAAGAACTGTCTTTCAGAGAGTGGCTGACAATTGTTCAACACATTCAGTTTTTTGTTTGTTTGCTTGTTGTAGTACTGGGAATTTGAATCCAGGGCCTTGCACATGCTAAGCAAGTGTTCTACCACTGAGCTGCACCCTCAGCCCTCTTTTTATTTTTTATTCTGAGATAAGGTCTTGCTAATTTGCACAGGTTATCTTTTACCTCCAGCTCATGGTCCTTGTGCCTCAGCCTCCCAAGTCGCTGAGATTACAGGTGTGCACAATGGTGAACAGCTTACATTTAGTTTTAATATTATTCTCATCTTCTTCTTTCTTCCTTTCTCTCTATCTCCATTCTTCTCATTTATCCATCCATACATCCTTCCATCAAGTTATGTCAACCGTCTACTTCATGCCATGTACTGTTCTAAGCCACACACACACACACACACACACACACACACACACACCACATACAAAATCTCCTTAAATTTTAACAATATCTTGGAAGCCAAGTCTTAGTATTCATTATTAATATCATATAAAAGTTAGAGAGGTTGCATATCTTGCTGAGGAATAGGCAAATTATAACCCATGAGCCAAATGCAACATATTTTTGTAAATAAAGTTTATATAGAACACAATCACGGCTATTTGCTTACTTGTGCTACAATTTTAGTAGAATTGAGTAGTTACAATAGAGACTATGTAGTCCACAAAGCCTAAAATATTTTATATGGCCTTTTCCAGACTCAGTTTGACCCCTGGTCTTGCCCATAACACTTAACAAGAAAGTAGGAATGTCAATGATTCAAATCCAGATGCATCTGCCTCAAAATATCACATATTTCAATGTTGCCTCTTGCCATAGAAGTATTTGAGCTTTGTCTTCATGATTCTTTGCCTCCTAGGGTAAGCTGGCCAGGTTGAGTTCATGGTCATAGAGGCAGAACAAACCTGTATTACTTAGTAAGTAGCCAACAACTGTTGAAGATCCTCTTCATTAGTGAAAATTTCCAGTGAGGATTTTGTATTCCTGGTGAAATAATGATAGAGATGAGTATTGATGCATGTTTTGACTTTTCTGCAAAAGTAGTTCTGTCTTCTCCAGTTTAAGTAATTACATTTGTTTCTAAATAGAGCAAATGGAACTATAGTTGTCAAAGAATCCATAGATCAATTGACTGTGCTTATGGTGTGCTAAGTAGATGAGAGGCTAAAACAATTACAACACTCCAAGGAGAAATACCACAAAATTAAGTTGGTGAGTCTATTGTGCACCTTTTGAGCCAGAAAAGAGTAGGAGGGTAGATGTGGCTGAATGAGACTATGTCACTTTACTTGGTAAGAGTTACTGTGAAGATATGAGTAAGTTAAGGATCTTGAAATAGGCAGATCTTCCTAGATTATTTTTGTTGGCTCAATGCAATCACAAGGATCCTTATCAGTTAAAGAGGCTATAGTCAAAAACAAACAAACAAACAAACAAACAAACCAAAAGCAACAAGAGTTGAAGTTACTACTCTACTAGCTTTGAAGATAAGGAAGAGACCCTGAGTCAAGGAATCTAGACAGCCAGTAGAAACTAGGAAAGGAAAGAGAATGGATTTTCCCCAAGAGCTGACAGAAGGAACAGTCAGCCAACACAATGAAACCCATTTCAGACACCTGATCTACAGAAGGTCAGAAGATGATGAATTTGCAACTGTAAGATAAGAAAATTTACATGGTTTTAAGGCACTGTATTTGTGGTATTTTGTTATACCAGCTTTAAGAAACTGCTAATACAACAACCATGACTAGGTGTGGGAGAGGGGAAATAGCCACTCACCATCTTCCTACTGTGGAAGAAGCAGTCAGAATTATACATGACTTCAGATCCTCATCAGGCAACTGAAGGCGTTTCAGGCCCACATGCTAATAACTCCTTCACAAATTCTCAGCTCTGGTGTTGCTTGATTCAGAGTGTAAAGATACTATTACCATTCCTTAGTTTTCAAAATGTAATTCATTCATGCACTCTAACTTAAAATCTTACATTATTTGTCCACAAACCTTTATATAAATGTGAGGATACAGAATAAGAAATGCAAGTACTTGTTGGGCAGGTGGCATGAAACAAAAGCTATTAGAGAGTGAAAGTATTTGCCTGTTGGGTGAAGCAAATTCATAATGACCACCCTAACATGATGTACATAGTTACTATCAATAGTGTTGGTTATAGATTAGGATCAATGACCTTGGAACTATGGAAACAACCATGTGCAGAGTTTTGATAACACAGATAATCTCTGAGTGACTGAAGTTTTGTCTGCCTTGAGTGGCACCACAGAAATGATCTTCTCCATGGAGTCTTCTCATGTTAGACATGATTGAATGATGAGACACTCACCCAAGAAATCATTACAACAAAAGAAAATCCTCACCTAATAAAATTGTGCTAGTGAACCAAATACTCAGTCAGATGGCCATACTAACAAGATCTACAACAGCATCAGAAGGAGTCAAGATTCATAACCTGAGGAAACAGGAAGAAAATTCCATCTGTCTTTTAGGGAAAGTTTACAGTCAGAAGGATGAAGTCTGATGTTGAAGAAACTTCTCTACTACCTGGTAGGGGAAGTACATTGGACTCTTTATGGAAAAGCAGCTTTCTTCTGGAAGCAATTTCCATCTTAATTTTAGAGCTATCCATAATTCATTAATAATATTCCTAGAGATTTGAATCAAAAGAATTGTTTAGAAGAAACAGAATGGTCTACAAATGAAAATACCCTTGTCTACTCTACGTATTGCTATATGTGAGGTTCCTCGAGAAGGAGACTCAGAGATTAGCATGGAAGGCATTTATTTATTGGTTTCCTTGGGGTCAGCATCTTTGGAGGGAAGGAGATGTTAGCAGAAGAGAGGAAGGAGGAGAGGTGGAACTGTGGTGGAGGCCCAAGAATAGCATCAGCCAACCTCCTGAAGAGCTTTCAGTGCTTCAAGGGTCCATATTTATGCCAACTTGTCAGACATTTACACTCCTTGCTTCAGTGAGTCACAGTGAGGCAGCTCCCTGAGGGTGACATGACCCTTACAGAGACTTGTGCAGTAAAGGGTTAACTAAGTACACTTAACATACTCAAGTCCTGTGTATTCCAAAGACAAGACTGGACCCTGACCAGTTTCAGGCATGGAACCTTTAGTAAGCCTTTGCAATATCTATCCTGATAAGGATGTCTTTGTATATGGGCCTTGGCACATGCTAAGTTGTTTACACTAACAATGTGCTCTATGGCTGACTATTTTGTTTTACCTGGGTTCCTAGGCTATACTGTATCAGTTGGACCTCTGGGGTGGTGGTAAGGCTGGAGCCTGAGGAGTTAAGTTCAGTCACTCAGGCAGTCCATGTCTACATGACTAAGCCCCAGTAAAAGTCCTGGATATCAAGGGTTAGGACAGTCCCCAGTTAGTAACACTGCCCATGCTCTGTCACATATTGTTGCTGGGAGAATGAAGTATTATAGGTACAACTCCACCAAGAGGACAATTGATGGCTCACATGTGGCTTCTTCTGTGCTCCACCCTGTGGGTTCCTTTTAAAATCAGCCCTGGTTTGAGTTTAACTTGAGTTCTCTGTGTTTAACTGTGACCACAAGGATAACAGACTTCCTGAGTTCCATGAGTCCTAGCAAATCAACCTTAAACATGGTCTTTGGGACCCCAGCAGAGGGTTAAATGCTGAAAGCCACCTGCTCACAGTGGTCTCTGCAGCTGGAGTAACAAGTCCTTTCTTAAAGGGGGCCTAGGTGGCACATCATAGTATCCACCTATAAGAGTTGGAAACAAATAGAATTCCCAGAAATGGGGAATCTATTTGGCAAATATAAGCTAGGAAATGACTCACCAAGCTCTTCCATTTGAGAATGATTCCAACATCTACCTTCGTTTTCTATCTGTATGAAAAATGTAGTCTTCTCAATTCATGGAAGAAATCTGAATTGTTTTTGCAAAAGCACTGGCCATCAGCTCGAGCTGACCTTGAGCTGCTAGGTCCTTGAAAAGCCCCCATTTAAAAGGCTACAGGAACCATCTGAAATTGATTCATTGGGAAATCCATGCTCTTTCTCTATTACATTGACACCAGAGAGTGGAAGCAGATGAGCCAAACTAAACTTAAATATATTTTATGTACTAGAATTTGATCAAATGCAGATAATATCTTCCACACTAAAAACAGCAAACCATCTTTGGGAAGACACACAACTTTGCTAAGAGAATGGCAACATAATTATATAGATATATAGAAATGAAAGGGCAGCGTGCTTAAACTACAGTCTGATATCTTATTGTAAGTGTAGGATAGGGCAAATGGTTATTTGCATATAGCTTGGTGAGTTACCTGATAATTTCCAATTCAGTCCAGAGATGAGGAACAAAACTGAAATGGGAAAGATAATTGGTCTGACTGCTTTTGGGCAATTGACTGTAAACATAAATGATGTGTGTCATTGTTGGATTCAGATAACTAGAAGTTTTCGTTCCACCCCTGTTTCTCTTCTCTCTTCTTCATCTCAAAGATCTTGGAGGCAGCATGATAGAGATGACAGAGCTGTAGACAAAAGCAGCATAAATCCCTGGGTCACAAATGCTTGAAGAAGGGCTTCCCAGGAGAGACATGAGAATCATAACAGACTTCATGTGAGTTGAAATGAAGCTTTATTGTGTTAAAAACTTGGGATGGGAGTTATATCTACAGTGCAACCTAGACCATACTGAAAAATGGACTATGATACAGACAAGCAAATTTCATTTTAATAGTGGCCAAGGACCATGAATGGATAATGACGTGGGTCTCTTTGCCCTTTGAAAAAGAGGTAAAAGGTGTTGTCTTTCTTCCCTCCTGAATATTTGAAGGATTATAGTCTAACAGGTAGGCACATTAGAGATCTGAGAATGATAAGTTTGTTTCAAAATGTCCATTTGACCAGACTGTAAATTCACACACAAATAAGTAGTCTGCTTTAGGAGTTAAATATACAGTATTATTTAACAAAATAGTATGACTTGTGTTAGTTAGCTTGTGTGTCACTGTGAAAATATGTGACAGACAATTTAAGAAGGAAGAATAGGTTAACAGGACTCATGGTTCATATGATTTCAGTCTATAGTGGTGGGAAGACAGCATGGCAAGGCCTATGGCAGAGGACTTCTTCATGTGGCAGCTGCAAGAGCTACCTGGAGCTGGGGGCTGGGGAGCCTTCAAAGGCCCACCCCCAGTAATCTGTTAGGTCCCACCTCCCAAAGTACCACAGTCTCACATTACAGCACTTCCACCTGGGGACTTTGTGTTCAAACACATGACCTTTGGGGGACATTTTAGATTCAAACAATAGCAGCTTAATTCTCTCATGATACCTCAATTTGATTATAAAATAAACATTAAAGTGGACACTAAGGTAGGCCTTGAATGAAGTAAGGCCTTTTGTTCCAGCTTGCAAGCCATTCTCATGGACTTTTGAATCCTCAGCCTCAACCATGTAGTAGGTATCAGAAATCCAGGGGTGACTAAATGAAAACAGAATGCTTAACTCAATTCTAATCGTTTGTGGTTTAAATTCTAAGAGTTAACTGGAACACCAGATACCAAATTCCTTTCCTATCTCTTTTCTGAAGGGTAGGCATCCTTAAGATCTGAGGTTTTATTTGTGACAAATTAATTTTATTTTAAATTGCTATGAATGGGTAGATAAACTTTAGAATATGTTTAGGACCATATTGAAAACAGGCAGATGCATATGTCTCCAGATGAAAAATAATAACTATGTAAATAAAATTTAAAATAAACACTTTATAGTGTAGAGAATTTTAATATCAAGAAATACCACATCATGGTTAATTTTATTCCTGAAGTCTATGAACAAAAGGGCAAAATTACAGAAAAAAATGGATGTATTTTAAGTGAAATTCATAATAAGAAATTGAAAAAAATAATCAACAATGTACCGCATTTCAACATTTAAGAGGCTTTAATATCCATATTTTCCTCTGATGTGCAATTATATGAACTTATAATCCTTGAAAAATTGTTATGTCTTTTGTTGCTAGAATTGCTTGTAATAGAAATAACGGATATGCTTAGAAATATGCCTAGATTATAATAGTTGAACAACCATCATGGTAATCATTCTTGTTTCTGGAAGTGCTGGGATTCTGGAATTATACATGAAGTTAGTAACTTCTCTTTCTGGAAGTCTTGGGTATTAGTTTTGTCTGTTTGTTGTTTTGCTTAAAACTGGGTAAAAATCCAATAGGAACTGCTGAACTTTAGATCTATCTGCTAGAACAAGATCCAAATGGAGATGAAAATAATTACCAAACCCTTGTGAATTGTTAGCTTTTGATCATCAACAAGATTTTTGCAAGCTGAATGTCCACACTGGATTCTAAAGGACTTGTGTACAAGGCAGATATATGCAACTCATAGGAAGTAATTATTAACTACTAGACTGTGAGGATGCTTTCTTTGCCCTTGAGTTAATGTCGAGTATGTCCCTAAAATATTGGTATTTATGGAATATTGGTATTTATGAAATCAGTAAAGCTGAGTGATGATTTCAATATTATGAGGCTACATTAACCTTGTACTTGGCTATTCTTACACATGTTCAGATAATCCAGAAGTCCAGAGAAAGGCTTCTAATTGTGATTGTATAGAGCAGGGGTCCCTAACCCCTGGGCTATGGATCAGTACCCATGTGAACTGGTCTCTGGTGCCAAAAAGAATAGAGACCACTGGTATTGAGGGTACCAAAGCCCTGGCATTCTTTTATAATTATAAGAGAGGGCAAAGGTCTCAAGTGGGTAAAGATTCATAATATTTAATTATTTAAATTTAATATCATCAAATAATGCATAATAGTCACATATAGGATATGAAACCTTTCTCTGTGTTGTGAATTGTTCTTTATGCTATACTTCAGACAGATGGAAAGAATCATCTTATAGAAAATATTACCACTGTGGGAGTGTACTTGATAAAACTGTTTGAGGGGGAGACACACCTTTGGTGAAGAGAATGATGTAATCAACATTGGCTTTAAGAATGCACCAGTAGGGTTTTAACCTGGGCATTGACAGGAGAAATTACAGTAAGTTGTGTGAGTCCCATCCCCCACCCCAGTACATGTAGATCTGATGTCTTGTTAAAAGGGTCATCCATGGGGACTCTCTCATATTCTTTTAGGAATCTCATAGCGTCAAAAACAGTGCTTAAACCTGCAGGGAAGAGGATGATCCTGGCTCTGGAGGAATAAAATGCAGAGAGAGAGCAGTGAGCTATATTCATGCTCTCAAATTCCAGCATACATCATCAGCTTGTTGTTGTTGTTGTTAGGTGCCATCCAGCTGGGTCTGACTCATAGCAACCCTATCCACAAGGGAATGAAACTCTCCCCGACACTGTGCCATGCCTGGCACTATGTCAGTGCTTCTTTGCTAGTCATAGGGGTTTTCAATGTCTGATTGTTTTGGGAATGTTTTGCGAGTGGATTGCCAGGTACTTCTCCCATTTTTGTGGTGTTGGGGAACAAACTCAGGGCCTCAGAGAGCACAGAACAGCACTCTACCAACTCAGCTAAACCCCACTCCCCTATATCAGCAGAGGTTGTTAAAGCACAGATGGCTGGACACCCCTCTCAGAGTTTCTAATTCAGTAGGTTTGGGATGGGGCCTAGAATTTGCATTTCTAAGAGGTTCCCAGGTAAGGCTGAGTCTGCTGGCCAAGGTCTGTGTGTTGAAAACCACCAGTCTAGGTGTTTCACCCAGAAGCCCAAAGAACCCTCCCCTGTTCTCCCCCAGCTGGGCTTAAAATCCAACATCTAAGCAATGTGCACCAAGATCTGGCCCTTGGCTAGCTTTGTGACTTCATCTCCTGTCACTCTCTCTGTCACTCGTCCTACTCCAGCCTCATGGTCATATTGTTGTTCCTAACATACCAAACTTGCTCCTTTCTCACTCTCCGGCATCCTTTGCAATTGTTGTTCCCTCAACCCAGAGGCTTTTCCCACAAGTGGTTTGCTATGCCACTTCATTCAGTCCTCTGTTCAGAGACCTTCCATAGTCATCCTGTTTAAAATTGCTCCTTTTCACAGCACCCTCTTTTATTATTTTTTATCCTCTCTCTTGGATTTTCACATTATTTTCTACCTGAAAAATTGATGCTCATTTGCTAAGAGCCTGTCTACTCCTTACAACACAGCCTTGTTTAGTTCACTGCTATATATGAGTGTTTTTTGTTGTTTTGTTTTGTTTTTGTTTGTTTTTGGTTTTGTTTTTGTTTTTTTGGCAGTACTGGGAAGTAAACTCAGGGTGTTGCACATACTTTGCAGGGGCTCTACCCCTGAGCTGCATCCCTAGCCCCTTTTTCATTTTTTATCTTGAGACATGGTTTCTCTAAGTTATGCAGGCTGCCTCTGGCCTCAAACTTGAAACCCTCCTGCCTCCACCTCCTGATTCATTGGGGTTACAGGTACGTGCCATGGTGTCGTGCTCACTGCTATATTTCTAATACCTAAGGAAGTATCTGATATATGGTTGGAATTCAATGAACATTTGTTAAATGAAAGAATGAATGATTAATGGAATAAATGAATTGAGGAGAGCACAGCTATAAATAAGCTGCCTCCAAGTTGACAAAGCCAATGATATAGGGGTATAAGGTTTTAAACTAGGGTATATGAAGACAATCTATAACTAAGAATGTGCATTGAATAAGAGAATTTGGTAGGCAGAAAGAATTTTGAATTTTATCTCCTCACAAAAGCCAATTTTGTACATCTCTTTCCCAACCTCCCATTCAGCAATTTCACATTAATAGCTTGAAATCAGTCACAGTGACAATATTTACACCAAGAGAATTGGCAGCCACCACAAATCAGGGCTTGTTTTTGTCAGAGAGCTGAGTTTTCAGCATACACAGTCTCTGCCTATAGGTAAACACATTCCATTATTCAGTCTGATAGCCTTTACTCACATCACCACAACCAGGGGTGAGACCTGGTTACCAGTTGAAGGACAGGAAATGGGATTTCTCAGTAGAATAGATTGGAATAGATTGGGAGAGTTCATCCAAACCCTGCAATGGGCTGTCTAACCAGTGGGGCTCAATATCTCCTCCTTCCTACGTGAGTAGTTTCAATCTAAAAGTAGGGTGCACATGGAACTCTTGGTTTTAGTGTGATATCTACACTGCCTCCTCTTCCACATGTGCCATGGGTCAGGAGATCCCACTGCTGAATCTAGGGATGAAAACAGACTCCAGTTCATCTTATTTAACCCTAATTTAGTTTAATCCTACCAATGGATTTTCAGTTATACAAGTCAATAAATCACCTTCATAGCTAAATGTATCCTGACTACAGTGTTTCTTTTAAAGACTAGATATAAAATATAAAATAGCACATGCCAGAATATAAGCACAAGTAAATAAAATACATACTCAAGGACTCAGTGATAGAATTAAATAGGCATCAGTAAAAATTATCTTACTATTGATAGTTATATGAATTCCTTCTTTGAATATTTTAATTAGATTTTAGTTACATTGTCTTTTTAATTAAAAAGTACATAATATATGTTGTTGTTGTTGTTAGGTGCTGTCGAGTCAGTATCCGACTCATAGCGACCCTCGTAGGGTTTTCAATGGCTGACCCTTTCAGGATTGCCTTGGGAGTGGATTGCCAGGCCCTTTTCCCATTTTTGCAGGGCTGGGAATTGAACTCAGAACCTCAGAGACTGCAGCTCAGCGCTCTACCCACTGAGCTAAATTCCAGCCACATAATATATAGGATGCATTTAAGTTTCTATTCTGTTTATAAAGTGTTTTCCCAGACACTAGAAAGTTGTCTAAAATAAACTCACAAATTAATGGAGAATTAAAATGACAGAGTCCATTCGAATACCATGTATTAAAAGAAAAGCCAGGGAAAAGATCTCTAGTACCAAAGATTGTCACAGCACATTAATTATAAGGTTTCAGATAGATTTTTTGTAACTCAAACATGAAAATTTTAAATTACCTTCCCATTTGTTTCTTTCAGTAATTAATGTCTCCAATAGGAGGACAAGTTGACCTTTAAGTTTGAACCAGTTCAGAAAAATGCCCAAATTCACACGTGACCTCTTCTACAAGGAACCTGCTTTTGTTACGATATAATTTTCTTTTTACAGGTGCTCCACAGCAGACTGATGATGGCATGTAGTTTTTCAAGCAAGAAATATTAGGGCTAGGGGTGATGGTAGTCATTCATTTTAATTGTAACTTTGGGAGTCTGGACTTCCTGCAGTAAGAACCGTAGGACTTCCTGGTTTCATGTGACCCAGGGACTTTTTGTGTCCTGGCTATTGACTGACCTTGCAGGCAATGTCTATTCTTGCCTTCAAGGAGCTCCCCCTACAATCCCAAGAGGACTCCTCAAGCCTAGGCTCTGAGAGAACCTGCATTTTCCTAAGCCTTTTGCAAGGGACACAGAAGAGTATGGTCATCTAGAACAACCTACAGCATTGCATGAAAAATCAGCCAGGACTTCTCACCAAATCCTCTCCTTAACCCATGGTCCTTTGGGCTTTTCCAAGTTTCCCCCTCTCCTCGACATTCCTGTCCCTGTTCTGTTGCTCCTACATTTCAGGACATTAGCAAATGCAAACCAATCATGATTCCATATGCTCCTATGAATCTCATAATGCAAAGTCCATAATATATTTAGATATTAGCTGGTTTTGCACCTTCTTAATGATTTTGTTCCACTCTTTCCAGGAATTAAAGCAACCCCTTTAGTCTGGTCATGGCGTATTGGTTTAGGCTTTACAAGACAACTAGAAAAATCTCAAAAAAAAAAAAAAAGTGAAGTTGAAAGCTGTAATCTGCTATCCCTTGGCAACCAACAACCTGTATCATGCCTTTCTTCAGGCATTCCTCATGAAAAGAGTTTTCTAAACCAGTGTTCATCCCCTCTTTAGCCCACTGTAATCTCATTTCTATTCACACCACTCCACAGCACCTGCTCTTGCTAAGTCTAGTAAGTTCTAAATAAAATGGGCCTTGTGTTACTCCAAACAATGTGTTACATAAAACATTGTTTGGAGTAACACACACGAAAATATTAGCAATTTGGAGGAATCCATAAGTAGAGAAACATTGAATTTTATTCAAGTTTTGCAATATGCATTGCAAAAGAGAATGGCAAAAGAACTTTAAAAAGTCTTGGGAGACTTCAATCAGCATTGTGGTTTCCATTTAGCTGGCTCCAGCCAATCTGTGTCTGTCCTACTTTTCTTTCTAGAAATGTCTTACTATCTAGAAACTGCTTTGCTTCCTGCTGGGAACTTAGAATGTGGATTATTGCTGGAGCTGCACCGTTTATGACAATACAAATAATATTTTACATGGTTTTAATCATTGTAAATGTTCAATGGTGTCTTTTGGTTGGATTTTTGCCATTCTATCATAAACATCAATATGGGTTACGACTAAACATCAACAAAACAAAAATCCTTACAATTGGGTCAGCACGCAACTTCACATTGAATGGAGAAAAGATTGAGGTTGTCCAAGATTTTACTTTGCTTGGCTCTATAATCAACACACGTGGAAGCAGCAGTCAAGAAATCCAAAGACGCATTGCTCTAGGAAAAGCTGTGGCAAAAGATCTCTTTAGAGTATTGAAAAGCAAAGATGTCACATTGAAGACGAAGGTGCGTCTGACTCATGCCATGGTATTTTCAGTGGCATCATATGGTTGTGAAAGCTGGACATTGAACAAG